>JAWMRA010000023.1:14358541-14410334 GCA_035584735.1 Pseudotriccus pelzelni | reverse complement strand
ACCTTAGGATTAAAGGGTGGGCTCAGTTCCGCACACACTGTGTCTCACCTAAAAAATCCAATGCGCAGGCTCGAAGGCGTAAAGACCTTCCCCGGATCTTCGTTTGCGAAGACTGGCCATTATACCTTATACCTAGAGCCATTCAGCTGCCCAGGATCCTGATTGTCCCTTTGCTGGCAGCCCAGCTGTCCTGGAGAGCTCTGTGACTTAGAGACAAGAATGGGACAGGGGATGACACAGGGGACAGGAGTTTCTCAGGGGTATCTCACTCAGAAGTCCCACAGTAGGAGGACCCCAGACCCCGCCAGCCTGTCTCCTTTCAAGACTGTTAGCACAGACCAAATAGGACACTGGGGACAGGAGGATGCCTGGGCTGGGCGACCTTGTCACTGCAGGGCAAGGGGTACAGAGAGCTGGGGAGGACTGGGGATGTGCTGTGCCAAGGGATGCTGGCCCTGCCATGGTTCCACCTCCCCCCCACAAATGGAACCTGGCATCAGTCTCACACACACCTTGGCTCTGGCTGCAATGTCCCGGCTGCTGCTTTGGCGCTGCCGATGTCCCGAGGATGATGGCAAAGCCTCCTTGGCCCCCATCTTCAGCAGGGTTAGGGGATCAGCAGCACTGGGATCTGCTGTCTGGCTCCAACCCCCCACAGAGCCTCAGCCAGGCATAAATATTTCAGGGGGCTTGGCAGTTTTGTAATAACCAGCAACAAAGATAAACACCGGGAAGAGCAATATTTTTCCATGTGGGCTGGAGGAGTTTAATATTTTATCACTCAGCGCACAAAATATTTATGAACAATCTCACGTCAATCACTGGCTGAGAACTAATCATGACCTTTCCAAGCCAGGGAGGACACATTCCCACCATGGAGGGACAGCCAGGTCCTTGCACCCCCACCCCAAGTTCCCGGTTTTGGTCTGTCATGTCTGACCACCAGGAAACAATCCCTGGGCTGCTGGAGCCACCAAAGGCACTCAGCAAAGTACTCTGGTACCTGGGATTGTCTTGGGACACATCTTGGGCAGTGATGTCCAGGCTGCTCCCTTGTCCCAAGCTGGGGGACAGGGAACTGGGACCAGCATGGGCAGCTCTCCCTGCCTGCACTCCACAGCTGCAGGACCAGGCAGATGGGATGTCAGGAAGGCACAGTGCAGGCAGTCTGGTGTCGCCTGCCACAGGAGGGGGCCTATCAGCAGCCCAGGGACTTGGCTTTACTGGTGTTACTCTCTGCATATTCCCATGAGGAGCAGGGATGCCACCTCCCTCCAGCTGAGCCCAGCTCGGCACAGTGACTGGGACCCTTCCCTGCTCCCCCTGCAGCTTGCAGAAGCTCAGGATGGTGTCCGTGGCCCTAGACGGTTGCCCGGGCAAGGAGCAAGCATGAGCAGCAGGGATGCAGAGCCCCTGGGCAATTCCCTGGCTCAGCTGGGGGCACAGGGCAGCCCACCAGCAGCCTCCACCCACAGCCCACTCTCCACCATGGGGTAGGATGGCATGATCGGCCAAGAGGCAGAGAGCAACACACCAGCCACCAGTGAGGAAAAGCATCCACTTTATTACAGACCCCAAAGCGCCCATGGCAGTGCCAGGAGGACCACGTTTACATGGGATGTTTCCATTGTTCAGCAAGGGGAAGAGAAGAGGGGAACAAACCCAACCGACCAAACTCACAGCTCTTTGGTGCTAGAAAATGTGGTGGTGTGGCAGAGAGGAGCTGTGGGTGAGAGGGGCAGAGAGAGGGGGGACACCTCTACCATCGACCACCACCCCCGAGACACCTGCGAGGAGATTGCGACGCACCCAGACACACACAAACGGCAAATGCATTTCACTGTTCCCCCAGCCTGCACCCACCCGGCACCGCCGAGCGCCACAGAAAACCCCCCCACCTCCCAGCACCCCCAAAACAGTCAAACACCCTTTCTGCAAAGAGGGAGAGCAGGTCCTGGGGGGAATCAGCAACCAAAATCTCTTGGCTGGAGAGGAAGGAGGTGGGAAAGGCGACTGGTTCCCAGTAACTCAGACCCTGGCAGGAGGCGAGGCAGCCAGGTCTCTGCTTCACTCCTCTCCTCTCTCAGCAGCAATGGGCTCCTTGGTCCACTTGTCTGTGACCTCCTGGTTGCCTGCATAGCCCACATCAGGTAGCAGACCCGGGGCTCCCTCCCCGTCCCCGGTGACCTCCAGGTCCAGCTCCTCAAAGGAAGAGCCGCTGGCTCCCGACTCACTGTAGCTGTGCTCGCTGCGGTTGTCCGCCTCCTCCCGGCCACGGCTGGCTGGGAAGGGCAGCAGGATGGAGGTGGCCACCGAGGTGTCTCTGCTGTCAGTTGTGGCCTCCATGCTGATGGAGCTCGCCTCACTCATGGTGTCGACCCCTGGGACAGAAAGAGAAGGGGAGGGAGTGAATGCTGAGGGAAGGAGGTGATGGAGGATGGAGTGCCATAACCTTCAAAGCCACCAGAAACCTCAGAGATGTCAGGCCACAGCAGAGACCAGCTCCTACATCTTGTCACATCCTTGGAGATGTGACCAGGCTAAGACAAGAAGCTGGACTCAAACAACTCCCTGAAATTAGGGCACCAAGTCAGTCAGTACAAACAACCCCCAGCTTGCAGACGTGCCCAGACCTCCTGGCCATGCCCTGTCCCCACAGCTGCTCTCTGTGCACACACCAAAGACCTGACAAGCCCTTCCTTAGGAAGAATGCACAGCCTGGGAGCTGGGGAACAACCCTGTCCCTGGCAGGTCACCATGCTTGAGCACCTGAGGGGATGGTGGCACATGGGTGGGTTCTCAGATGTGCTGCTGTCAGGTGTAGGTTTAGGTCCAGCCTCATGCCAGGGCATTCTGGTGCCTTCAGCACCTGACAACCTGCTCCCACTCCCTCTGTGGCTCCCCACAGCTCTGGCAGCAGTGTAAAGGCAGGCAGGGTAGCAGCAGACAGGACTCGGGGTGCCAGAGGATGGAGGGAGCCTTCCTAGCTTGCTCCATCCTTTTCCACATCACCTGACTGCCAGCCCACACCTCCTCTTGTGACCCAGCTCCCCCCCGGGGGCTGCCCCTTCCTGCTGGGGCGGACCCCTGGGCTCTCCGCCCCCTCCCCGGATCCCTGCCTCATTAGCTCCATCGACAACACAATTAAGGAGTCGACAAGGAGGGGAACGTGGCAGGTTGAGACCAGCAGCTCGGTGCTGTTGCCGGAGCAACCAGCCAGGAGACAAAATCCTCCTAAAAAATGTTAAACATTGCTAATTACGACATCAGAGATCCACGTGGTTAATTATGACATCACAGAGATACATGTTAATTACGACACGGCAGCAAACACCGGACAGGCTCCTCTGTCGTGGCCCTCCCTGCTCTGTTTTCTCCCCCCTCGCCTCACACTGGTAGGACATGTGTGATGGGCTCTGTTGCTTCCTGGCACCTCCATCCATGCCAGGCTGGGTGACCTTGCCGAGGATCATGCCCCATGCCAGGAGGGAAACCAGGAGGAGATCCTGCTCAGCAGCAGCACTGGTGGAGAGCTGCAGCTTGCCACCAACAGGGCTGGGAAGTGGTAAAGAAGATGGTGATGACCACAGAGAGGCTCCCAGGTGGGAGAGGAGAGCCTTCTCCTCCACACTGTCTCCTGCTGGTGCAGCTCCATCCTCAGCCTCAGACACAGGGTTGTCCCAGGCTCCCACAGGCATTTCCAGCCTCCCTCCGTGGTGCCCAGGGCTGGGCTGCTTGCTCTCCTCCAGCTCTGTGGCAGCCACTGATCTCCTGGAGGAAACCCACCAAGGAGGGAACTTGCCTTCCAAACATCCTTAAATTCCTCTCTGTGCTGTTTTTCTTCCCAGCCTGGGCAGCTGCCAGCAGAACTGCTTGTAAATGGCAGTCCTCTGCCTTCTGAGCAGCATCATCCCACGGTCCTGCCGGCTGAGTGACGGCTGCTCAGAGAGGACTGAGCAGTGGCAGCGGGATGAGGAATAGCCAGAAAAGATCCGCAGACACAGCGCACCCACTGCTTCATCCCACCTGGATGGCATATTGGCTTCATCCCAATCAGAAAGGAGCCTGAGCCTCTACCCTGTCACCTTGGCCACAGTGTGCAAACCCTTTGGCAGATGGTACCAGCTGAGCCCCCCCAAGTGATGCCTGGTGACCCCCCCACGTAAAGGAGCGAAGGGCTGCCCACTGACACACGCCGCCTTTGCTGCAGCATCAGGGAGCATCTTGACACGGAAACTACATTTGCTCTAAGTTAAAAAGGATGTTCTGCACGCTGTGGTGAGGCGCTCGCTGAAGGGGACGGCAGCCACTGAGTGGGCAGCAGAAAGGTGGGAGGTGTTGTCCCACCTGGGCAGGGCAGTGGGTCGGGGGGAGTCTCTGGGAAGACAGAGAACTGCAGGAGATGGATGAGAGTGTGCGACCCCCAAGCTTTGAAGCCAACTAAGGGTTTGCCAGATCTCTAGTGAGGATATCAAGAAAAGAAATAATCCAGTTTGGCCAAATTGGTGGCCTGAGGTGACATGAACACATTCCCACCACGGCTTCATGACAGCTCACGTCATTCGTAGTCATCCTGCGTCCCTCTGAAACCCAGGACAGGAGTGACACCGACTCCCCAGGCTCTGCCCTGCCTGCATGGCACTCCTTCCCTGGCACTCCCAAGGCCATTTTGGGTCAGAAGCCGTCACATGCCACATAGCAAAGAAGCTCCTGAGGAGAGGAGCAGCAGCTCAGGAAGGAGAAGACATAGACGAGCTGGCCTACACACTGCTCCGAGCCACCACCGTGGGAAAGCACTGCTGTCCTCACTCTTGTAGCTGGCTTCCTCTCCCTCGCTCAAAGGGTGACAATAAATCGAGTCCTGTTTCCTTTCAGCCAGGCAACTTTGTCACTGCTCTGTCACTTCTGATCATGTTTGAGCAGCCTCAGCTGGCAAATTTGCCCGTTTCAGCAGCCTCACTCTCCTCCGCACAGGACAAGGCCGGCACTGGCGCGGCCGCTCTGACTGGCCAGCATGGATGTCTCGGGTGGGCAGGGTGACAGATGGAGCTGGAGACCGTGAGGGCTCAGCTCTGGCAAAGGATGTGGCAGGAACACCCAGCTGTCCCAGCACAGCCCAGAGAGGCCAGGCAGGCAGTGCAGGGGGCTGCAGGAAGGCAACCAAAGCCCCCTTGGAAGGGTGAGCAGGGGTTCAGATCTTATCTTACAGGCAGAGGCTTCCAGCAGCTGTCACATCCATTTGTCCATCCTTCCCCGCACACCTTGCTTGGTTTCCCTATGAGCCACTGCCCATTCCCTGCATCCACCTTCTCAAGGCCAGTTCCTGCACCAGGAACCAGACCAGCACCCCAACCAAGTGTGGCTTTTCCCTCTGGCATGCAGCAAGGTGCCAGCCACCCTGTGGAAACCCCTCCTCCACCCTGCTCTTCCAAAGATGGTGTAGCCATCCCACTGCACCTTAACTCAGTAGGAACATGGAATCCATGAAGCTTTCATCTAGGAAACAGAGGCACAGCCTGGGGTGAAGCCACACCGCAGTGCTGAGAAGTCCCAAAAAGGCCAGGGCCACCTAGGAAGAAGGGATGTCAAGCTGCCAACTCCAAGAGACCACCCAGGAATGGGTGCAACAGAAACTACTCACTAAGGCAGTTCAGCCTTGTGCCATCCCAGGTAATGGCATTCCCAGATCCAGAATGAGGTCTGGCTCCCCTCCTGCATTGCCCCAGTGTGACACTGATGCCTGAGCATCGCTCTCCTCTTGGTCCTCTCAGGCCCTCTCTTTTCCCCTGTTTGACCAAATATTCATTGCCCCTAAACACTGGATCAGTGTGCTGCTGGGGGCACAGCTCCTCCGTGCTTGCCGAAGCTCGCACACAAGCCACCAGGAGAGAGGCCGGGGCAGGCTGACCAGCAGGAAGGCTTGGCAGGAGCTGTGTGTCCAGCCCCTTCTTGGGATGTAAGGGCAGGCAGGAACAGGCAGAGCTCTTTGGAGAAGAGAAGCGGGGATGAGACAGAACACATCAGGGAAGGTGCCCCCCCCATGGCACTGGGGCTCAGTGGGCGATGTCATCCATCAGTTGTACCTGAATGCTGCTGGGCAGACTCAGCTCGAGCAAAATGATCACCTGAGACTCTGGGCAGAGCCATGTGCTCGGGAACCATCTGTGTTCATGCCAGCAAGCCCGTGTCGAGAGGCTGCTTT
Organism: Pseudotriccus pelzelni; assembly: GCA_035584735.1. NCBI lineage: Eukaryota > Metazoa > Chordata > Aves > Passeriformes > Tyrannidae > Pseudotriccus > Pseudotriccus pelzelni. The sequence goes on along the minus strand of JAWMRA010000023.1, from coordinate 14,404,132 downwards.
TGTTTGCTTTCACCTTCCATGCGCCGCAGCGGGGTCAGCGCTGCCGAGAGGGAGCCGGGAGCGAGGGCCTGCTGAGCACCGTGCTGATGCCAAAGCCCCAGAAAATAATTAAGTACAAAACAACTAATCGTGATTGACACTGGCCCCCTGGAGACCCATCAGCCGCCTTCCAAAAATGCTTCCTGTCTTTCCGATGACCCTGACGATCGCGAAGAAGGGACGGAATTATTGCAGAGACAGCCACAGCCCCTGGCCCCTTCCTTGCATATTGAGTGTGTCCGTCCTCAGCGGAGCTGCCAGCACCCTGCTCTATGCAGAGCAGCAGCAGAAAGCAGAGACCCTGGACCCTGTCCCACAGCCTTTGTGGTCACCAGCTTTGCTCAGAGCCACAGGCGCCCAGCACCTTGCAGGGTGAGCTCAGGAACAAGGACAGCAGATGACAGCCTGAATGGAGAGATGTGCTCCAAGGTCAGGAGGCTCAAGAAAACAAATCCAAGCTTTTCTTACACATCCAAGTCACTCAGTACTGTCTGGCACCAGCCACATCAACAGGTGAGGAGAAATGGCAACACCTTCCACTTAGAACATCTCAAGCCTTTAATGCAAGGAAAGCATAATCCAGCTGCTGGCTGGGAGTTTCACGAGCTGTGACAAACTGGTGCTGTGTCCACACAGAGCATTACTAAACATGATGCTCACTCTGAAATCACAGGCTTAATGCCGTTATTTCAGTATTTTGGGAGAGGGGAAGAGCAGGCTTCATCTGCTGTCACATCAGGAGTGAAAGCCCAAGGCTGCTGTACATAGAGCATCCTTAGCTGCCTTTGGGAGTGGAAATGGGGCTCAGCACCTTCCCAGCCTCCACTCACTCTACGAGGCAGCAGGGTGTCAAAGCCCTACATCTGGATTTGCACAGCTAGAGAAGAGAAGGCCAGGACCTCCCCACGCACTGCCATCCCCCCCAGCTGTCAGCACTTGTGCCACTCTGGGGCACAGTGACATTACAGGGATGCAGGAGATCACAGGGACCACCAAGATCCTCAGGTAGGAGCTGCAGAAGCAACCCAGAGGCTTGCCACATCCTTGACCCTCTCCAATGGCCAGAGCAAGGATGTGACCCTCTGCCAGACCTGGCTCTGCCACTGTGTCCAGCAGTGACAATCACAGTGCAACATCCAAGCCCAGCTCTTTAGCCTTAGAGGCAGGGCCAACCTCACAGCTATTATTATTTTAAGCTGTTTTTCTGCAGACTCAGCAGATGACACTGCATCAGATTGCAACAACAAAAGCTCATCTGTGTGGCTGGAAGGGGAGGGGTGTTGGAGAAGCTGGTCCAGAGCTGCTGCCAGGGAGCCCAGCCCAGGGTCTCCTGCATGAGAAAGTTCAACATCATTTGCTGTCTAAAACTAGGAAGACCTTCCTAGCGCTACTTCCTGCAAGGCAGGGGCCTCCCCCACCACAGAGGTGCTGGCAGTGGCATCCCATGGAAAGCACTGAGACAACCAGGGTGCAGGGCAGTGGCTGCTCCCAGCATCCCTGGATGTTCTGCGGGATAATGCGCCGCCTGACTGGGGCAGAAAGGAGCATGGGCAGCTACTGAAGACACCACCCTGAAGCTGCTTTTGCTCCCATGGATCCTGCTATCCCTTTCCGAAACCAAGGGACAACCATGGGAAGATGTCAGAGTGAGTGGGCTTTGGGGCACCTTTGGCCAAGCCAGGCTGGTGCCCACAGCAGCTGCCCCAACGCAAGGAAAAGAGGAGAAGAGCTGAGTGAGCACCGTGAAAACACAGGACCTCATAGTGCTGGGAAACAGCTCCAATTAGACTCTTCACTGCGGCGCTAAATGGACAGAGCTCCCAGAAAGCAATTCCCAGGCTTGCTTTTACGCTCCACGCGATTAAGAATTAAAGCAGCCCAAACATGAAGATGTGTTAAAATAAATGACGCAACTGCCCGGGAGGCGAGCAGAGCCATCATGGTTTTTTCATGCCCATTACACAAGCACATGGGGCAGGAGGAGGCGGCTGCCCCTGCCAGCAGCCAGCTTGGATGTGTTGTCCAGTGCCCAGGAATGCTCAGATAGCCGGCTCCCTCATCTCACAGGCTCAGGAGCACGTGGGCTGGCGACGGTAACCAGCATTTTGGGTTACTATAGCACTCCTGTTCTGTGCCTACAGCCATTGTGATCCCTTCCTGTATGAATACATCCAGGCTCCAACAGATCTTGCTGAGCAGATGCTCTCAAGCAACTCCACCACCAGCTACAGCAACCTGGTATTTAAGCTCTTCGCAGTCCCAATATGTAACAGATGAAGATGAAATCAAGGAAGATGTATATGACAAAGAGAAAAACAAGCCCAGCTGCAACTAAAAGCTGTGAGATTCAGCTCTGCGCTAACAACAGTGGGACAGTGGCTCAGTGGCAGCTTGGCCCTCGCCCAGACACTGCAGGGGTTTCCTGGGTGCTCCCTGAGGCATGGCGTGACACCCTGGGGACAAGATCCTTGGGGATCAGCCCAGGGTGAGGGGAAAATGCGTGCTGAGACTCAGTGGTTGGGCACCAGGTAGGCACAGGTCAGTCCCTCTCTGTCTGCTCAGGCAGAGGACACTGAGGTCCCCACCTTTGTGAGGGCCAATGCTGATCGAAGACGGAGCCCGTGCGCAAGCCACAGATACCTGTGATGTCTGTCTGGGCATCCTCGGCCTCAGCTGCAGCAGCCCTGCTCTTCCTCTCCAGTTCTTTCATTTCAGGCACATAGAAGTCCCCTTGGCGGGCCAGGGGACACACGAAGTAGATGCGATCCTGCTTGTAGATCTCGATCCGGGGGTGGGCACACAGCTTCCTCTCCTGAAAGACAGCAGGCAGCCACGAGTCAGGGATGTGCCCTCACCCCCTACCCCAGCAGCCTCCCAGCACATGGACCTGCCAGCCTGGCTGTGTCACTGACTGACCCACTCTGCCCATAGACACGGAGACCCACTGAGGAGCGGTGGGTCCCACCCCAAAACCACAGTGGTGCCTTCCCTGTCACAACAGCCTGCACATACCAGGGCAGGCAGGTTTGGCCCTGGGGGTAGGCAGCCAGCTGGGCTCCAGGAGGAGATGCAGAAGACCATGAGAGATTCATTTCCCCCAGCTCAGCCTTGGCTTTCGTGTACTCATTCTGGGCTGGAACGAGGGGTTTTGGGGACCTGGGCAGCTGCTTCGCACAGACCTGCCAAATCTCTGGTTCCTCCCGGCAGCCCAGCCCCACGAGCAGGCGTAGCACTTCTCCACTAATTAATATAATCCAGAGCCGACAGCTCAAGCAGCTCCCTTCAGAATGGCGAGGGCAGGGAGAGTGGGAGATGAATCCCTGGCATTTCAGACAAGTCCCTCTCCTCCTCTTCCTCACCCCACCTCCCCCTGGCAGCACTCCTCAAGACCTCAGACCCCCCCAGCCTGCCAGGGACCCATGTCAGGGGCATGTCCCCCTGGGCTGTGCAGCCCACACTGAGCCAGGGCTGTGGGGACTCTCGGGGTGCCGGGGCAGGGCCAAGGAGCAGCTGGACCCCTCTTGCCACCCCCTCCTCACCCGCCCGCCCGCCAGCTGCTCGCTGGCAGAGGGGGCGGCTGATTACAAGCCGGGTGAGAAAGGAGAGTGTCTCTTCAGTGGATTTTCTTTTTCTTTCTTTCCCCTTTTCAAATCACTGACAGCTTTTATTTAACCCTGCAACCACCCTGATTATCCTCCTCCTCCTGCTCCCTATTCTCTTCCTCCCTCTTGCCCTGGCTATTCTCTTCTTCTTCCCTGACCCAACAAAATTTTCCTCTTCCTCCCTGCCTCAGCTATCCTCCTCCATCATGGCCCACTGATGTGGCTTGCCCAGACATCCTCCAGCAGGGTCCCATCCCTCTGGGACTCTCATTAGCCACATCTGGCCCCGCTCAAAGGATGAGCTCTACGGGCACATCAATCATGACCTTACAAAAGCCTTTTCATTCCTGACCCCCTTCACCCCTGGGGATGGACCAATGTGATTAAGAATCATTTATTTCCCAGACAAATGCCGGCACCAGGCAGGATCCACAATATGAGCCAACACTGACCCTCTTCCCAGTGCTGGCAGCAAGGATACCTGAAGAGCCACCTCCATGCTGCCAGGATGCTGCGCAAGACAGGGAGAAAATCCCACGTGAGCAGCTTTCGGGTCAATTTTCCTGGGAAAGCCTGCAGGAGCTGGCAATGCAGACCCCCAGTTTACCCAGCAGCACCACAGCAGCAGAAACACGACCCTAGCAGAAGCTCTACCCATCCCATCCCAATGCCTCTGAGCCTGAATTTTGACACAATTTCCTCCTCCAGTCAAGGAGGAACCATGTTCGTGCTCCCGGGGACGCGGGAACGCTCAGGGATGCAGGCGGGCTTCCAAGGCGCTTGGATCCCGGGGTTCCCACTTGCAGGCAGGTGAAACACTGAGGCCTGTGGATCAAAACTGTATTAAATAAAAACAAGCCGGGCTGTTTTTAGCAGCAGAGCAGAGGCGGCTCATATCACTCCTGCTTTTTCAGCAACAACGCAGACAAGAGCCCTCCCCGCTGCTCTGCCCCTTGCTCTACCAACCACAAGCCCATCCACCAATCTTCAGCTCGGCTCGTTATTTTAGGTTACTGCAACACACACAGAGATGGGTATCTCCAAGATTTGCAGGTTTTTTTTGGATGCATCCAGCTGGCCCTCCACCACTTAATGCAGATGGGGACAGCTCAAAGGATCTTAGAGCAAAGAGACCTTCACTAAACTCTAACCTAAAGTCTAAAACCTCAGGGCTCCACCCTGGCCTCCAAGACATCCCAAGATGACTTTCCAAAGGCCATCCTGAAACTCCAAAAGAGCAGATCTGGGACATAAACTCTCCCAGCAATATATCTAGGCTGTTTCAACTGCCCTTCCAACCACACAGCCATAGTAGTGACTCCCCCAAAGCACAAACAACACCCCCTCCACCCATATGAAATATGGGAATATTGGGAAATATGGGAATCTTGGCTTTTTAAGGAATAAAAATGCACACCTCTGTGAAGAGCGGGGTCCTGGACTCAGTCTTGAGCTAAATGTTGCTTTGCACTCACAGATTATCCCATAAGAGAGATAGGGATGCTCCACCTGGTCAGGGTGGGAAGCAGCTTTGTGTCCCTGAAGCCAGAGGAGCACAAGTGCCGTGGAGCCAAAGCCCATGCCGAGAGACCAGGTTGGTGGGATGACACTGCAGTGGCCAAACACTCACTGTAAAACCCACACCTGCCTTATTATGGACATCTACAACACTTGAGTTCTTCCCATTTCATCCAGGGTTTTGCCCAAAAGGAAATGGAGAGAAGCCAGATCCGGTGGTGCTAATTTATGCCTGTACAAATCAAATTGGGAGCCAGGCTAGTGAGCTGGCCTCAGCCCCTGACAGGGCTGCTACAGAGCTCAGCACTGGCACGTGGGCTCAGGACAGGACAATATCCCCAAGAAGGAGCAGGAAGGTGGCAGCTGGGAATGCTGTCCCATCCAGCCTGAGATAAAGGGATGATGCTGCCTAAAGACTTGAGGAAAGGGCAGAGGCAATGAGATGGGGAGTCATGACAACAGAAACGGATACAGGGATCATCCAAAAAAATTGACAAGGGGATCATCCAAAGGGGGTCAGGGAGATCAGCCTTGTGATCATACCAAAGCAGATTAGGAAGCAGGCAGAGGCCAGGCAAGCACAGTGCAGCAAAATGCAATCAGGAGGCTGGTGCCAGCATAGGACAGAATGGGTTTGGGATTATCCCAGTGGAGAGAAAGGCTGCAAGGCTGCTGCAAGAGAAAGAAACAACCCAGAGAGACTGGAGAGCAGAGTCCAAAGGCATAAGCAGAGAGCGAATTAGCAAAGGCTCAACAACATGGCAAAACAACAGAGAGGCTCAACAGGCAATGCTGCACTGCCGCTGAGGAGGGAGCCCCTCGCTAGCTGTGCTGCTAAGCCAACAGATGGAGCAGCAAGGGGGACGTGGAGTTTGCAAGGCAGAGCCCTGGAGTCAAATCCAATGCTGTCTCACACGGGCGGAGGAGCTCAGCGAGAGGTGAACAGTGGGACACCGACAGCATCAGGGCCAGGCTGCTGGCTAGGACAGCAGGGCCGGTAAGTAGGGCAGGGAAGGGGATTCATCTCTTCACAAGGTCATGCGGTGACACCTCCCCTGTCAGCCTGTGCTGGGAACTTTCCCTTCCTACGGCAAAGATGGAGACGGCAGCGCCGCACACAAAGATATTTCCCTGTGGGACCCTCCACCAGACACCCGAAGCATGGGATTCATTGCACATAATCCGTACAGCCAATCTACACGTACACAGCAAAGGCAAATCCATCCAGAGTCCACAAGTTCAGCCCCAACAGGCACAGCAGCTCTGGAATGCTCCTGCTACGTCAGATCCACTGTTCCCACAAAGCCAACTTCTTCTCGGCCCACCTGAGGAACATGGTGGGGTGCTTCTCACCAGCTTCTTGGGAGCAAGGGTTTTTGTAAGGGAAGACTCTTGCATCCTCCTTCCCAGGTGAAACAGCATCTCGCTCAGTCTTTAACCCAGGTTGCTTCCAAACCACCAACCATCACTGACTCCCTGACTCTCCTTCCTCCAGGTTGCTCTTATCCCTCTAGGAATGGAGAATCCCCTGGGCTCATGTACCAGAAAGGACAACAGGATTACGCACCAAACCAGCAGTTTGGGTTAGGGTTAGGGTTAGGGTTAGCAAGCAGCAGGAAGTGGCACCTCTTTGGCAGCACAAATTTTCCTCCTGCTACTTGTCCATAGGGAACAGACCCCACTATCTGCCCGTGGAATGGCTAGGGCACAGCCTTCCACATGGAAGATGCCCCCACTTCCCCAGGCAGACAGGAGAGCAGCCCCAGGGCTATGGAGCACGTGACCAGGGGGCTGAGACATGACCCGCAGTCGTTACAATCCCAGCAGAACTGTGCGCAGGTGGAAGGAGGCGGAGGGTGCTGGCGTCACGCCGTGCCCCTCAGCACCTGCTGGGAAGCAGAAGGTGAGCTGGGGCACTGCGGGGACCGGCTTTGTCACTCTGTCAAGCTCATCTGCTCAGGAATTCAAATGTCACCGACTGGATCTGCTTCATCTCCCACTGCTGGAAGAATTTGTCTTGTTAGGAGACCACAAACGAGCCTTGTGGATGCTCTCTGGATCCTCGCCATGCCCGGGCACACTGGCGATCAGGCGCCAGCTGACCCCAGAACATTTCCAGGGTTGCTGGGATGGCGGTACAGGGGCAGCTACTGTCCTCACCCCACTTCTGGCTACAAGCCCTCTGTACCCACAGTTCCCCTTGACTCCTCACTGTGACCTCCTGGCATGGCTCACAGGGTGATGGTTAGGCTGAGGGGGCTCACCAGCAACCCCCCAACCAGCCAGAGCATCATCACACCTCATTGCCACAATCCCCCCTTCACCTGTGCTCTCTGCTGGCTCTTGGGCTGCCCTGGTTAGTGCTGGCAAGTCAGCTGGCACCTGCCAGAGCCCAAGGAGACTCCCAGGGGACCCACCAGCCCTGTCCTCACACGCCAGCAGCTCCTGCCTGTTCAGACAACACAACTCCCCCACATCTTCCTTCCAGCTGGAGGCATCCATCCTCTCAGTGATGGGGTCGGACGCTTCAGTCCCAGGGATTTTAAAGAAACAACAAAACCACTTGGAGCTGAACGGCCCCAAATCAGTTGCTAAAATTAAAAGCTGAAACTGAGCCACCAGCGAGGACTGGAGGGAGCGCGTTGTGTGCCACATCCTCCTCGCTTCCTCACAAGCTCCACATTCGGTGTGTCATCCCTGCTTATCTTAGAACACGGGCGCTAGGTAGTCCAGGGAGGCTTTGCAATTCATTTTGCACAGCACCCGGCGCCCTTCAGCGCTCTCCCAGTTCAGCCAGGAGACAGACTCCTTGCTGGGCCACCCCTCTGTCCCGTACACAGACTAGGGATGTGCCCGTTTCCATTTCTCCTTGCCCAGACAGCAGCTTGAGGCTAAACACCACTTTGGTCCCACATCTGAGATGGTGAAAGCAAAAAAAAAGTAGAGGCATCCCTTCCTCCCTGGGTTTCAAACTTTGTTTCAACATGCACTGGCAGCCCAGAAAGCCAAGCACATCCTGGGCCGCACTCGAAGCAGCATGGACAACAGTCTGAGGGAGGGGATGGGGGATGTTCCCTCTCTGTTCCACTCTCGTGAGACCCAACCTGGAATACTACCTCCAGCTCTGGGGTCCTCAGCATGAGACAGTTGTGGATATGTCAGAGTGGGTCCAGAGGAAGCCACAAAAACAGTCCAAGAGCTGGAGCACCTATGGAGACAGGCTGAGAGAGTTGGGGTTGTTTAGCCTGGAGAAGACTCCATGCAGACCTCATTGCAACCTTCCAGTGCTTAAAGGGGGCTTGTATGACATGGAGACTTTTTACCAGAGCCTGTAGTGACAGGAAAAGGGACTGCAGTTTTAAACTGAAAGAGGGCAGGTTTAGATTGGATGTAAGGAGGAAATGCCTTCTGACGAGGGTTGTGGGGCACTGGCAGTGGTTGGCCAGAGAAGCTGTGGATGCCTCATCCCTGCAAATGTTCAAGGCCAGGCTGGATGGGGCTTTGAACAACCTGGTCTAGTGAAAGATGTCCCTACCCACAGCAGGGATCTGGACTGGATGACCTTTGAAGGCCCCTTCCAAACCCAATCCTGATTCTGATCCTCCCTGCTGAGCCGCAGCCTGACCATGGGAGACAGGGATGAAGTCTGGGTGCCCAGGACTGCCTACCAAGGGACAGAAGTCAGGCAGCGGCTGGGAAGGAGCCATCAGCCCAAGAGATGGTTTGGACAGAAGGAGGACACGTTGCTGGAGGGAGAGGCAAGCAGACATACTTTACACCAGTAATACCTCGAGCATCAAGGAAACCCCAACATCTCAGCTTGCAGGTCAAGCTGGGTGCTCGTGGAGCCGGGCAGGCCCTGCCTCCTGGTGGGATGGCACTCGGAGCCAGCTCCAGCACACGGCACAGCCGCCAACACCAGGCTGCCAAGGGCTGCAGAACAGCTGCTGCTTCCCAGCCTGGAGAAACTCACATTTCAGAGGTAGTGAAACTGCTCCCACGCACGTGCACTTTACTTTCAAATCCTCTGGGCTGCAAGGTGTTTCAGAATCAGAAGGTGATATTATTGCAATCAAGAAAAGGCCATTTCCATCAGCTACCAGGAAGAACCAGCACTACAGCAGCAGAAAACAAAGTCTCGCCAAAGGATAACAAATCCTCCAGGTAGCAGGATACAGAGCCTGGCAATTAGCACCTCCCACGCCATCAGCATCCCTCCCTGCCCTCGGCACTAACACACTCCCCACAGCAGGCCCCTGTCCTGCCTGCAGCCAGGACACACTGCCCTGCACAGTGGCTTCGGGACAGACAGGTGAAAATCAGCCCCCGAGATCCTCTCCCCAGCACTGAAGGGGAGTGGGAGTGCATTTGGACCACGGGAGCCGTGAAACACCGGGCTTGATAGCTGGGAGAGTTTTTCATTTTCACCTCAGCGAAGGCAGCCCTCCATGCAATTTACACCTCGCCCGCCTGCGCTTCCCCGGGCCGGATCACCCAGCTGCTCCCATGGCTCCTCCAGGGCGGGAGCTGCAAAACGGCAGCTGCCAGGCATGGCCAAACTGAGAGGCAAAGGAATGAGCCTGGGTGAGCTGGTGGATTTGTGAGGTCCCAGTACCCTGAGAAGGCTGGCAGGGACAAGGCCCAGGCACCCAGGTCGCTGCTGGAAGCTGCTGTCAGTCATGAGCACTTTTTTCCTCCCTGGCATAGTGGGAGATTACATCCTGTCCTCCAGCAAAAGGGAGAAAGCTCCAGCCCTGCCTCGCTGCAGATGCAGACATGCTCTGGACCTCCTCCCCTTTCAGAACCCAAATGAGCTGCCAGAGAAATTCTGCAGCACACACAGGAGCATCCCCATCTTCAGAGATGAAACGAGCAGCAAGTCCCAGCAAGATGAAACCTTTCAGAAAGTAGCCAGGAGCAGTCAGAGTGCCCAGTGTGGAGGAAGGACAAAGCCCTGTACAAAGCTGTCACCCAGACATGCTCAGGTACATTAGTCCATGTGCTTTCAGGGATGTATCCTACTGCCTCCAACCATGGGAATGTCACCTGCAGAATAAGGAGCAGATGGTACAAATACACACAATTCATGGGGCTTGGGTCCCCCCTGGTGTTATGGTTACTTGGTAGTAATTAGTCCTGGAGCAGAGAGTTTCAAAAGTGAAGAAAACTTCTGCATTAAAAAGAAAAATCTTCCTAAAGACTCAGTGCTTTCCACATCCCCAGGTTCTGCCTTGCTCCTATACCCACCAAGATAAGTGAAGCCAGCTGGGCAGACGGTTCTCATCAGTTTCTCAGAGCTCCACTCTTATGTTCTCACACTCTTCCTCCTACCCGACCCCACCACATCCCATTTTCTCCTCCTCCCTCCCCATCACAGCCACACACTTAGCTCTCTGAAGGGGACTTTGGTTTTAACCACTCTGAAAGCTCAAATACGGGATTTGAGTCATTATATGACAAGAAACCTGTGTAAATCCACATAATCTCTCTTCCCCAGAGGAACCAGTCCTGTGCTGCTGTCCCAGTTCCTAGGAACTCCATCACCTTGGGAGCACACAGGTCAACAGCTGCACACAAAAGGAGGTGGATGAGACTGTGGGAGAGGAGGACCACAGCTGGAGTGGGCTGCCTCTGCTCTGGAGAGATCTCCAGGGAGCCACGCTCTCCTCCCAGCCCTCAGAGGATGCTTCTTCAGCATTCATCGCCAAGCTGAAGGGGTTGATGCCATGATCTCTGCCATCACGGATGACTGGAGTGATGCTAAATAACTTTGCCTGCTCTGTTGCTTCGGCAAGGCTGCCAGGAGCAGCAGCTGTGGCAATTTCTCTGTCTCCTGTCAAGGCAGGGCCTTTCAGGAAAGGGATCATCATCCAAGATGTTCTCCTATCTGTCTTGCCTCGGCCAGGCAGCCCGCTGCACTGCAGCCTCCCACCCTGTGTGGGCACCACGCAGGTAAAAAGAGCTTCTTTGAAACGTGCCTTAGTTTGGCTACGCAGGGAGGGTAAGCCCCAACCTAAAGTAACCTGCCCCACCCTGTCCAGAGACACCCAACAGCAGGTGGTTTCTTGTGGTAAGAGATCTTCTATGGCTAACTTGGAATGCTCCTATCCAGGTGGACATTCCCAACCCACCTGCATGGCTTTCTCCTAGGTCACCACTCGCTTGAGTACCTGCCCTTCTGCAACAGGGATGTCCAGTGGGGCTTTTCATTCCCAGCCTTCCCATATAGCCTCTCCTGCAACAGGTCCTGTGATGAAATCCTTGTGTGGTGAAGTCAAAGCAACACAGATGGAGCAGGAGCAGCACTGCTTGGTGCCCAGAGTATGTGGGAGCTCTCGGTCTCCCAAGCCAAGGATCAGGCTGCCCCTTCCAAATCTCAACCCTTTCCTCTTGCTCTTTGGGTTGCAGGCATCACCAGCTGCTCTTCCACAGCCTGTCTGTCACCAGGACAAACTCAGGACATGTGCCACATTAATACCCCCACAAAGAAAATGGCGCAGTGGAATAAATACCCTGCTGTCCCTTCCTACCTCCTTGAACAACCTTGTCTTTCTGCAACGCCCCCAGTTCCCAGGCTACATGGAATACATTTCACGATGAGCTAAGCTCAGCCTCACACCATCCCCTCACAGCTGAGAAAGCCAAAAAGGGAAGCTGAAGAACCTAACCTCACTGAACTTGCAGAGATAAAACCACCAGCATCCCAGGGCAAAGCCACAGTGCAACCGCCTGATTTCCAGACAAAACAGTCCTTCCCTCCCCACCCACAGGGACTTACTCTCAGGCTTATTGGCCTCATTTGGAAGGCAGGGAAAGTCACCAAAGAGGAAGATCAAGCAGGTTTCAGCCTGGTTTTCTGAGAAGAAATAGGCAAGATGATCCATCCCAAGTACAACATGTTGGAAAATCTGACGTCAGAAAGCAAGTTTTCAGGACAGGAGTATCTTCTAAGCTATCAGCTAAGTGCAGCCAACAGTGGTGAAAGATTGCTTGAGCTCCTGCTCAGGGAAATCCAGGTTGGACTTGAGTGACAGGGATCTTGCCCAGGCTCTCTGTGTAAAACACAACCACAGGCCACCACACACCCTCGGTTCACTGCTCTGCCTGCTCCTCCTTCCCTTGCACCAGGAACAGACATCCCCGTGTTTTAAAAGGAAGCCAGAGCCCAGGACAAGCTCCTTCCTGAACGTTTGTAAATGAATAAGAGGCATTTACCCACAGGCTTCTAGGAAGGCCGCCTTCAAACCCCCACGTCCAAGAGCTTGCACCTCTTCCCAAAAGGGGGGCAATCCTGCGAGGCAAAGGGCAAAGAGCCAGAAACTCTGGCAAGCCCCAGTGTGGTGACAATTCCTCCGATGAGCTCGGCTAATGAAGCCCCCAGAGCCCGCAGCCACCGCACGCCAGCGGCGGTAACGATTCGCCCGAGGAGATCCCCAGCGCAAACAAACAGCGCTGGCGGGCAGAAAGCGAACGGCACAGGGACGGGCAGGCTGCCTGCAATGCGGGAGGGGGTGGGAACGCACGAGAGGCAAGGACGGGGTAAGGGAGGCGAACCAGCGGCACCAGGCAACTTCACCAGGGACCTCAGGGCAGCTCCAGGTGTCCTCGAGCCAGGACGTGCCATTTCGGCGGCCGCACGTGCTGACCGACCTTTCCATCCGCGCTGCTCAGAGCTGACATGGGGAGGAGGCGAGGTGAGGCTGGGCGCCTGTCTGTCCTCTGCAGCCCTCACCTCCTCCACCCCGGACCACCAGGGACCCCAGCACAGAGTCCCAGGGGGCTCATTACCTCGGTCTGGAGAGGAGAGCGCCTGCTGAGCGCGCCGCCGCGGTGTGCTGGGTGTGCGGGGAGGCAATGGCTGGCAGTGCCAGCAGGGACACACACTGAATGCCTCCAAAGCCAGGCTCTTCTGCCGGCAACAGAGGCAGCAGGGGAGGGGAGCAGCTGCTTCCAGCGACCTTTGCAGTCTGGCAACGGCTCCTCCGCCAGCACTGGATCATCAGTTTGACTGCGCAGATCAATCAGGGGGTGAAATGGAAGCAGTTAGGCAAGGACAGAGCCCAGCCTGACTCTGCCCTGCCACAAGCCTGTGGCTTTTCAGGTCCCATATGCTTCCAGAAGTGCTCGATGAGCCAGTAATGCTCCAGAGATGCACCAGATCTTCTCAGCTTTCCAGATCTTCCCCTGCTGGGGAGCCAACTCCCCATCTCCATCATTGCTCTGCTCTCCCAGGTACCCCAAACCATATACCACCCTGTGTGACATCATTCACGGCAGCACATCAGCCTCCAGAGCTGCCCCAGATCCTCACTAGTGCCCTCTGAGACCTGAAGGACATCCTTCCTATTCCCAGTGCTGTGATGTCCTCCCTCAGGCTCCAAGTACCTGGAGGATGGGGTGGACTCTGGGGAAGCATGTCTGCTCCTCTATCCCCACCTGCCCTTCCCCAAGCAGATGCGACTTGTCATGGGCAGAAGTGTACACTGCCCACTGCAGCTCTGTCCAAGGAAGGATGCTGGGTCTCGGATAGCGAGAGGGGAGGGATTTGGACACTGTTCCTGAGCCCCATGGAACAGCACAAGGTCAGAGCTGAGCCAGTGCTGTGGGTCCCAAAGCAGCTCCCGCCAGGAGACAGAGCTTTGCAGGGGAAGTGGTGGGAGATGCAGGTGAGGTCTTCTTGGGGTGGCAAGAATTGAGCAAAGGAGGGACAGGTGAACATGGCACCTAGAGGTGCATGTGAGAGAGAAGGAGGAAAATGCACAAACAGAGAGAAGCCGATGGCTCCTCCAGCGTGAGCCCAAAAGCATCAGGCAGCTCCTGCAGCCACAGCAGCCGCTTCCTCTTTGTTCCTCTCCTGAACTGCAAAGAAGTACCGGAGCAAGTCTTTCTCCGACACTGACCTCTTGATAAGCTTTTGCCAACTCACGCTCTGGTTACTGTGTCGCTGGGCGGACGTTACCCCAAGCTGTGAATGCGCACAGCGTGAAAAGCAGAGCAGCTGGCCACAGCAGATGATAGATATCTACCTTCCTGCATGTCAAGGAGCTGCCATCAGCTCCCGGTAGAAATAAAACCCAGAGGAGTAGGTGAGAGGAACTGGCCAGGGTAAAAATGCAGGTGTCCATAGGGGGAACAAAGTCATGGTTTTCCTCCTTCCAGCCTTCCCAGGATGCCTTATGGGAACAGAGCCCATCAGCAAAGGCACGAAGCCAGCAAGCAGCTGCAGAAGGGCAGTTCTGTGACCAGCCATGGCACATCCTCTTCATTCCCACGGGGCCAGGATACCCCTGTGGGTTTCATCTGAAAGGCAACAGCCCCCAGTGCTGTGCTGGGAGTGGGACTCCCAGACCAACCACTCTCCCAGCTGCCTTAGACTTCTGTCTTTGACCTTCAGGCAGCGCTTTTGCCTTTGGATCCATCCTGCAGAGCTGCACAGGTAAGGGAAATAGACACTGTAGCAGCTTTAAACATACCAAGAGGTCTTCTAGTTGGTGGTGTGTGGAAAGGGAGAACAGAAGCAGAAGTTTTCAGGGGTCTTGCAATGCAAATGTGTGCCCATCCACAAGTTATCACTGTGATAAGCAATCAGACACAGGGATGCAGAGCAGTTACTAACTTGCTCTTCCCACTGTACTGTGTTCTGTCACCCCCCTTCATCCCTGCAGTGTTGGTATAATTCCTCACATTAGCAGAAGATGAAGAGGTAAAACCGTCCGTCTGCGGAGCGAGCACCCACCGGTCATCATGCAAACCGCCAAAAAATAACCCCAGTTACTCCACAGTGCCAGAAAGTCCCAGGCATCCTTCCGCTCCGAGCCTTTGAAATGTAAAGCTGCACTGTTCGGTGTCATTTAATTTGGAGCTCAGCCTCAGATCAGCAGAGCCTCGCTGAGCTTTAGGAGGAATGCAGCCATGCAAAATGTACATGTGCAAAACCCAGATGTCAGTGGCCTGGAAGACAAGCACACCCCCAGCCCCACCAGTGACTCCATTTTGCGGCCCCAGTGTCTCTCTTTTGCCATCCCAGTGCCAGAGGAGGCAGATCCTATCCCAAAAGCCATATCGGGGTTCTGCTCCAAGTCAGAGCAGAAACCTCTTTCCAGTTCATCTCTGGTACCCAGGAGAGGTGACTCCCCCTCGTCATCTCCCTTCTTAGGCAGGTTTGTTCCTCTCCTCTGTGCTGGAGGCACATCCTTTTTTGGACTACAGCCCCAGCCCTCTTACCAGCCCTGGCACAGCAGAGGCACCCTACTAAGGGAGAGCTGATCTCCAACAATCCCAGCAGAAAACATGAGCCCATGCTCAAGCCAGGCACAAGCCTCCACCTCCTCACACTCACCACAGCAACAAGGAGCCCAGGAAAGGCAAACATTGGGTGGGCTGGGGACAAAGAAACAGGATGGTGCCTTGGCACAGCTGGAGGCACTGTTTCATCAGGTGCTGATCTGCTCTTGGGGGTACCTTCGGTGTCTTCCCATCACTAGGCATCGCACCAGATCCTTAGAGAAGTCAGCTCAAGGGTGACAGAGGACAAGCACTGACTCATGCCTCAGCCAGTCCCCAGGGAGCTCGGTCCACTCTGCCCACTGTGTCTGACAGCAGGGGAATGAAAGGCTTTCCTCACTCCTACACAATCAGGGGAAGCCAGATGCCCCCCCCATCTGGGGCCAGATGATTACCCACCCAGCACACTGGCCACGAAGCAATCCCTGCCGGCCCCGGGCATGGGTGGTGGAGTTACAAACTTCCAGCATTTCTATTAAAAGCTCTGATTTCCCCTGGTTTGGCTGAAGCACAAGCTCGAATAAGCTGCCACATGCTGGAAAAGAAAAGGCACAAAAGGAGTCCTGGAGCTTACGGTTTACAGGCACTCTCCAAAAACCTGCAAGCCAATAATTAAGCACAGCTAAACCTTCCTCTTTCACGGAGCTAAAGACCAGGCTGCAAGCTGCAGGATTTGGCAGCATGATTTTCCATAGGTTGTTGGGACAACCTGAGTTCAGCACTGGGTGTTTGCTCCTCAGAGCAGGATTGGATGTACTGCTTGTATGTAAGTGTGCACTGAACCATTGCATCTCCCTGTACCCCACATTCACTCCTCAAAAGCTGTGAGTCCCTACGGGTCCAGGCAGAGAGACAACTACCAGGCAACAGCACAAACAGAGGAAAAACACATGCCGAGCCTGTGAAAGCCTCCCCAAGATATGGGCACCTCCACACCTGCCACAGTCATGAGGACTGGCAGCTCTGGACACCTCCAGCCTGCTGCCTCTGCCCAGGGCCACCAGCAGGCAGTGGCATCAACTCAAACAGCATCCACAGGGCAGCAGCTGCTGCAGGCAGGCAGAGATGACAGGGGGTTGTGTGTGTGTATATTTATCTCCCTGTCGAAAGGAGACCCTGAGGGACTTCCAGCGTGACCCTCTGCTTCGGAGCAAACAGCTGGGCTCGGCTGCCCCCCTGGTGCTCCAGCCGCCGGTGCAGCCCCAGAGCCCATGCCTTGCCCATGGCACACAAGCTCCCAGCATGAGAAGGAGCAAGAACCGATCTTGTTCTTTCATCCCTGTGATCCAATCACTACCCAACCCCGCGACTCATCCATCCATATTTTGACTCTGTGCAGAAGAGAAATGTTTTCATTCTCCTGAGCTCCCCAAAGCGGGGCCTTTCCTATCCTTTTATACCTAACTAGAAACGATAAAGTACAAGTTACTCATAACACAATGGTCCCTTTTCTGGAGGTAAAAATGCCACTGCTTTCAAATGTATTATCTGCCTGCTCCACAGGTTTCAGAGTGGGAGCTTCACAGCCAGGGAAACTGGGCCAACAGCATTTGTTGGAAAAGAGCAGTATTTCTAAGGTGATTCGCATTTCATCGGGTTCACTTTGCTGCTTCTCAAGCCTGGCACAGCTGGCAAGGTCTGGCTCAGAGGGCTATGGGGAAGAACCTGTCCAGACAAAACTCATTAGAACCCAGCTAAAATAATTGCAGTGAGGCAGATCAATCTCATCCTTGAATTAATTGACTAGCTGTCAAGAAGGGAAGACCCCAAGGTTTGGGACACTGTCGCTGTTGGAGAGAGCAAGACACATCTCCCATGCCTGACAAAGAAAACCTTTTGAGCTGACTGCATCCTCTGGGATTCTCTATAAATACATCTGGGGAAAGCATACGTGCAGATTGAGTTGATAAAGAGATCTGACAGAAAAGCACTGTAGTATTTTACTGTCCCTCCTTGCCCAAGGCAAAACCATTTCAATTCTTTCTCTCCCTTGGACAGCTGGATGAAATATCCTCGGCTTCCTCCATGATCATTAATCCTCACTGCAAAGGAGAGAGGGGAGCAAATCTTTGTGTCTGAGCAGATTCACCCCTGTGATAATTTTGCAAGGTTGGATAAGTCATTACGAGGCTGCTCTCCCAGCTTTCCAAAGCAGCAGCTGAGAGAGTGAGGTGGCTTCCTGCCATCTCCTGGGATGAAAATGCCCCCCAGCAGGACCACCAGCTAACAGCCACCACTGGGCCAGGCTTTTGACTGTCAGGTCATCAGGGATGCCCACACAGTTTGGCATGCATGGGAAGGCAGGTGCTTGAAGTCTGTTCTTCTTCCAGGAGCTGCCTTTGGAAATGCTGCTGCAAAAAGGAGCCAGGATGACAACAGGATCGAACTGCTGGACATCACAGGAAAGCATCCACAGTGGCAGAGACCCAGGGCCGAGCTGCCAGCTGGAACAACCTCCCCAGGGTTGTCGTGGAGTCCCCATCACCAGAGGCTTTCAAGATGCAACTGGATGCTAGAAAGCTCCTCCACACTCTCTTTCCCATGACAGGCTGGACCAGACTATTTTTCCAGGTCTCCTACATCTGGTCTGTTCCCATTTTGTGAGCAATTAGAACCGGGGAGGCCAAGGTGGCCAGAAGGCTGCATCACACACCAGCTGCTTCCCTGGGATCAGGACTCACCTGCCTGCTGCTGGGACAGACTCTTGCACGCAGTCAACTAAAATTTGGGGAAAAAATGGGCGATTTCACACATGACACCAGCTGCAGAGGCAGGAAAGGAGCCTTTTTAACTACCAAAACTCAAAGCTGGTCAGAAAACCTTTTCTGGTCAAAGCAGTGATGCTGTCAGAGCTGCAGATTTACACCTGCCCCCGTGCAACAGAACAGCAGAGCCAAAACAGAAGCCGCACACTTGCGCTTGCAAGAAGAAAGGTGCTTGGAGACACAAGGCAGCGAAGAAGCAGGAATGGCACTGGCACAGGTTGGGAAAGCAGCACACACAGGCCAGCACTCACTGGTGTACCTGGCACAGGTCGGCCGTGCCAGCGCTGAATATGAAGCACGGCCAGCGTTAATTCACCGCCCGCCCGCAAGGACCAGGGAGAAGTTGACAGGAGATGAGTAGTGGCCTGGGGCTGCCAGATTCCTCTGGGGAAATGGGGAAGCGGGGATGCCTGCTGCGAGTGGCAGGAGACGTGACGCAGAGCCCCGGATCCCCATATGTTCCATTAGCCGCGCAGGAGGAGCACGTTTCCCTGCAGACTCAGGTTAAACGGACCTGCTCCGCTGCACGAGCCGACCCGAGCACGGTCCAAAGGTCCCTGCGGCGTTAAACGACATTGCCCACCAAAATCCTCTTTCCCACCTGGCTCAGCTCCCAGCCCGACTTCGTGGACATCCTGCCCTCCCCTGCCTGCTCCATGCTGAAGGCGAGGTCACAGGACTGAAACATCCTTGGATGGTTTTGTCGCTAAAAATATTTAATAAATAAAAGTCGCTGCGAATGCGCGAACTGATGTGATGTGACATGCAGCTGGGGGTTGCCAACCAGGAGCGAGCGGCCTTGCTGGAGAGCGAGCCCACTGAAATCCAGCTGTCAGTGCAGGTCAGTGAGAGATGAACGTGCCCGCAAAGGCACAGACACCTCAGGGTCCCTCTCCTCTTCCTGCTGTTGCATGTCACCTTTCGGACAGGCTCGAGCTGGAGCATCACGATGCCCACCCCTTTCCTGCTCCTCCCACCCTGCCCAAGATCCAGAGCTTCGCTGGTTCCTGGCAGAGAGCACATATCAGCCAAAGGTGTTCTCCCCCAAGTCGCTCCAGCACTCATCCTCAACATCAGCCCACGCTGGTGGGCAATCAGGAATGGTCCGTGAGCAGTGCATGAGCCATGCGTGACCCGACCTACAGCCTGGCTTGGAACCCATTCAAGGGCTCCGAAAACACTTCCCCTGGAGTCTGTATCCTTACTCCAAATGCCTGCCAGCCCAGGGCCCAGCAGCCTGTCACACTGTCAGCTCTGGTCTCGTCCCTGCCATCAATATGAGTTAGACATGTCAAATACTCTATGACTCTCTAGGACGTTTTTCCCCCATTATTATTTGGTGTGCAAGGATCACTTAACAGCAGCATCAGGTAACCTCCTGTCTTCCTGGGAACTCTACAGACCTATTTCCAAGTACACATGCGCTTATACTGCAGGTCATCCCACCCAGTCAGGCACCTGAGGCACCACCTGTTTCCCCTAGCATCCCCTCTCAGCAAACCAATCCTTACAGTCATTTTGGAGCACTGGAAAAGGGCATGAGGTGGATGGAGAGCTCCATCTCTCAGAAAGCCACAGTGGCTGCAGAGTGACCCACTGACAGAAGAAGGGAGATTTTGAGTGGCCTTGGCTCACTGCAGGCCCCACCATGGGCAGTGGTCTTCAGCCCATGGTCCCCAGAGCCTGCAGGAGACCAAAGGAGTTCATGAGAACAAATGGAGCCATGACTGAAGAACAGCACCAGCAGAGAGGGCTGGGCATCTGTAGTGCTTCCTAGACCTCTGGAGGAAAATTCAGGCAGGAATCGATCATCTGAAACTGCCACTGTGATCAGCTCTCACGCACGTGCAGACTGCAGCTTAGACTGCTCACACACGACAAGCTGGCATTTAAAAACGCTTCATGCACAGAGCCTGAAATAAATAAACTAAATCATCCAGGAGAAAGAATTTAAGTGGAAAAACATCCCAATAACTGAGTCTTTTTTGCAAATGGTCCCAACCCCCAACGCCAGCCTCGTGACACAGCCAAGCAAAAAGATCGCTTCACTGTTTCGCCTTTAAAACACAAACCTGGAATGGGAACACGGCTCCACAGACCTTCATTTGTAACAGCTGGGAGAAAAGGATTTTCCACATATTTGAGCAAAGCCAGCAGCCTCAGCAGTGTGGTCAGGGGAGCAGGAGGGGAAAGATGAGGTGCAGCCATACTCACAAGGGCGCTGGACACCAAGGCCCAGCTGGACCATGGACCATGTGCAGGCTCCCAGTCCCCCACAGACAGAAAGGCATCCACGTTACAGAGCTGTTTGGGGCACTGGGCAGAGGAGGAGAGTCTCAAGGATGGCACAGATCCCGGCCATGTCAGCAGGGGAAACCACAGCAGCACCAGCGAGAAGGGAGGAGTTTTCAAGGAGTATTTCTGTACTGAATTCAGGACAAAGCCAGACGACACGGGCAGAGGATGCCAGTGAAATGTTTGCTCTTCCATGGGAAGATATAACACACGGCTCACAGGCCCAGATAACACACATTTCAACATGCTGAACTCCCCATTGACAAGCTGTCCACGTGTCAAAGGGTGATCTCTGGCCAGCTGGAGATGCTGGGAAGTCCCAGGAGAGACAGCAGCCTGTACCTGCCAACATTCAGTGGGTAAATAGCTGACTCTGGCAAGCTCAGGCTGGCCAGGAAAAGACTGAGCCAAGGCAAAATAAACGGATGGCTGCAACTGGACCAGATCACTCGGAAGCACAGGAGACCAGCATAATTAATGCCAACCAACACACGTTTACAGCTGTCAGATCCTGTTGGCAAACATGGTTTATTTTTGTGGGGAGGGCAGGCTTGACTGATAAACAAATCAGCACCCATGCCATTCAATCAGGCTCAGAGAAGATGTAGGACCTGGCATCGTTTCCCATTTTTAATCGAGAAACTACAACTCCATTAAAGGACAGAGGCATGCACTCGAAGATGCTATTAGCTGGCTCAGAACAAACCCATGACAGGGAACAAGATCTCCACCAGAGAGCTGTGTGCCACAGCAATAAGATTATTGCTGAAATAAAGGATCCATTTGTGCTGCTGACAAGTCAAAGAACTTTCTAAGCTGAAAACAGGTACAAAAAAAAAAAATCCAAAGAAGAACCCAGAAATTAAGAGCAGAAAATATGGAAAACATTGGAAAATACAGCAGTGGAAGACTTTACAAGCTCTGTATATTTAGCTCAGCAAAGAGAGAGGCGAGAGGTGACTGGAGCCTAAACTGCCATAGCTGACAAGTGGAACAAAGCTTGCTCCAAGCTACTGGTCAGAGGATTAACACGTTTCCCTGGCTGCGAACAGGAGCAAGCCATGTCTTTCCAGCACCTTGTGGAGCACCCTGCTCCCTCTACAGGGAGCCAAGGTGTGGAGGAACATGACAGCCTGTGTCAGGCAGGAGCCAACCTGAGAGCCTCCCAAATCCTCCCTAGCATCACAGAGCTCATACCAGCCACTGCTGCCCGCGATGTGCCCTGCAAAGGAGTGATTCACAACCCATAGAAGTGAGGACTGTGTGACTACAGAGCCCAGGGGAAGGAAAAAAGCTGAAGTTTTGCTGAAGTTGGAGTATACCTTTACAAGACCATCTAAAGAGGTGAAACTACAGTTTTCCAAGTTAGGCAGAGCCTAGGGCCAGTCAGCTGGTGCTGTGGTTCATAGGAGGGTGCAAAGCAGTCAGCATGATACTGGCAGACCTCCACTTCCACGTCCTCCTTGGCTGAAGAAAGCACAAAACTGATTCCAAAACCCACAGAAAAGGGCCAGCTTGAGCCAGGCTCCTGTAGGGCCGCAGTGGGAGACACCTCAGCCACCTCTCTGGCTGCTGCAGGAGTCCAGGGGCTGGCAGGTCCAAGCCCACCCTCCTGGCAGTGCCTGCTGGATGCCAGCAGAGCCGCAGAGAGATGCAGGCACACACAGCCCACCACAGAGAGCTCATTACACCCAAACCAGAATAAACACTCCTTGAAATAGCAGGAGGTTACAGCAGAATAACCTGCCTCCCAGAGCTGTCAGAAAGGGTCCCCACCAGGGAAGAGCTTTGCTGGAGCTCTTCTTTGCTCCTGGGAGTCAAGACTGCTAGGTCTGACAGGCAGCTGTGTCATGGGGCAGGAGTATATCCTCCAGGAAAGCAGGATATACCTACTTGGAGACAGGGAGAGGCATCAGCAGGAGTTATTAGGGAAGAAATGCTTTCAAGGGACACTCAATAACCCCAGTCGATGCCTTAAATAACCCATGGTCAGAATAACAAGCCAGCAGGCTCTCCTGGGTCTCTCCAAAGGTGATTCTAGCCAGCAAGCTGCTGCCAACCTGCCATCCCAAGGGAAGAATGTCCTCTTACCTGACAGGGATGGCTATAGCCATTTCTCCACAGATCCTGACAGCTGTGCCTGCACATGGAAATGCCAGCTCCTGAGCCCCACAAGAGCCGGGGCGGGGGATACAGGGGGAGCATGGACAATACATCCTGCTGCATGCCAGCTCATCTCCCTTCCATCCCTAAAGAAAGGAGACTCTGTCACCCTATTTCTTGTTTTTAATTATTGTTATGAGTTTTATTTTTAATTTTCCCTATCCCTCTGAAGCAGCAGCAGACTGGGAAACACAAAGCCCAGCCTGCTGAAAGCCACCTCCACTGCACCCTCACTGCTCAGGAAACATAAGCATTCCCAGTAACTTCCTCTCAGCACCAGTGAGTCCAGAGGGAGCCACATTCCTCCTCCATGTCCACCAGCCTTTGGGACTGGATGTCCCTAAGTTAACCTCAGGGGATGCCGTGGGAATGCCACTGGAGAGCCAGCTGTGGTGGGGCTTCCTCCAGCTCTGGCCCCAGACTTCCTCACTGCCTCTCACCGTCCTGTTCCCTCAGCTGGACCCCAAACCCTCAGCTCCTTCGCCCCACACATCTCCCCTCCAGTCCCCTTCTCGTCTTCTTCCTCTTCCCTATTTTTCAGCATCCCCAAAGCTTTCTTCAACCTCACTCCTCACATTCCACCCCTCTCCTTGCCTCCTCCAGTTTCTTCTCCATCCCCTGCTCTCTCACACCTCCTTTCTCTGACTAGGCAGCCATGTCATCCTCCCTCCACTTCAGCTAATTCCCTCTCTCTCCATGGGAGCCAGCGTTTCATCTCTGCCACTGACTCCCCTTTCATGCCTCCTGGCCTTTGCCATCCCACCCCCTTTCTCCCTGTGGCTGCCAGGATGGGAGGACAGCGGAGGGACCCGCACTAGGCAGGCCTGACCCCCGGCTCTCATTAGCAGCGCCCTTCTCAAAGCAGGCACAGCGTGAAATAAATAAATAAAGCAAATCTCTGTCTCACTGCTGTCTCGGGTTGCTTAAGGGAGCCGGGCTCTGGGGGTGGGATGAAGGATGCTATTTGGAGAAGCTGTCTCCATGGCAACCCCCATTCCCACCACCAAGCGGGCACAGGTCACCTGTTTCCATGAAAGTTTCCCCCTTCCCTCTCCATCCATCCACCCCAGGAAGTGCCGGCACAGCCCCAGGGGTGCAGGCAGTCCAGCCCGAGGGAGAAGCAGCAGCAGCGCAGGAGAAGTGGCAGGGATGCTCCTGGCATGGCTGCAAACGGCCTCCAAAGTCCTCCATGCCTTGACTTCACACTGGAGAAAGGCAGGGCATTCCCACGGTGCAGCCCGCTGCCCTCTGCTCCACCCGGCAAGGCAACCCCATCGACCCTCTGCCTGTGTCCCCACAGTCAGTGCCAGATGGGCAGGGGGCTGGGCTCTGCTGCAGGACATTTGGACAGACACAAGCACACACCCTGGCTCACGTGCTGCTGGGACTGGGGCAGAGATCAAAATGTGTCCCCTCCCTCTGCACGTGGCCGTGGGTGCTGCGTTTCCGTAGGATTTCAGTTATTTTAACTCAAATTCGGCCGCTCCCATTAAACGCTGCCAGGTGCTCCCAGAACAGCCCGTGGTTCCCTTTTTAGCTCTTAACAATTCCATCCCTCATGCGACAGATGCGTTGCCGGGACCTTTCCCCAAGAAAGGCAGCGTCAGCCCGGCGTCGCCGAGCGCTCCCGCAGCCAACCTGATGCTCCCACCCCCGCCAGCCCCCTCCGTGCCCGCCCGCGCATCCGCCGCAGGGCTGGCAGCAGTGCCCGGCACCCCCCGCAGCAAAACAGCCGGCACGGCTCCAGGGGGAGACACAGAGGGTGGGAATGGGGAACCGGTTCTGCTCTCCACCAGCTCCCCAGCGCGGGGGGGGCACGAGATGGTGGTCTCACCTCCTCGTCTTCTGCCGGTACCAGGGGGCAGCTGCCTGCGGCCGGGGCGGACAGGAGGGTCGGCAAAGAGCCCCCGGATGAAGTTCCAGGGTTGGCGCCCAGGCAGCCATCCTGCAGCGCAGCGCAGGCTGGAGGGATTCACACGGTTCCCCCACAAGGCTGGGAGTTTCGCCAGGAAAAGCAAGTTTATAAATAGTGTGTTTCAACACGAACAAATGAAAGCGTCAGAACTCGACAGTCAGATAAGCCAAGGGCTGAGCACCAGCCCCTCCACAGCATCCTCCCACACAAGGTAGGGCAGCCCCTTCCTTCTATCACCCAGCTGGCCAGGACCTTCCTTGCTCTTTGGAAAGGCTGGATCTGGAGGTGTCTGTGTCAGATGTGCTGCTTGGGAACACCCTTGCCACAGCTGGGCTGGCAGACAGAGCAAGGCAGCAGAGCTGGCTTCAAAAAGACCAGAAGCAGGGGGGATGGCCACCTGCTCCACTCAGGGGCAAGGGCAAACACAGCTCACAGCAGCCAGCTGCCCAGGAAGGGCCAAGGACCACAAATTTCAATGTATTACTCAAAACAAAGTTTTCATAAGCCCACAGGCCAGAAAGTTTCTAACTTCTCCTCCTGTCCCTGCAGAAGACAGTTGCCCCACTGCTGAGGCTGGCACTCAAAACAGAAGTTCCATGGCACAAAGCATTACACCGAAGGGCACATACCTGCCAGATCCTTGCAACAAGAAAGAGACTCAAGGGGAAAATCAGCTTTTATCTCCGCGTTAAGGAGAAACGCAGCAAGTCATTAGATGAGAACTTGCTTGTCGTAAACACAAAACATCAGAAAAGACACCCCTGCGTCTACAGAGCGAATGGAAGGACATCCCTACTGGGGAACTACCTGCCAGATTGGAAAAGGAGGAGATCTTGACGGTAGTGCCCAAGGGAAGACATCAAGAGATGACACGTCAGAGCAGCTCCATCAGCTGTCGGGAAGAGAAGCCTCTGACAGCCCACCAAACATATGCAACGCTCCTCACGCCACACTCGCTTACCTTGATGTAAGTGTCAAGGGCTGGGTGGACACGGTTCACTGCTAGATGGATGGACAACGGTGTGGTGAACGGGAAGGTCGCCATGACCACGTGGCTGGGAGCAGGGAAGGTGAAGATCTTAAAGCCGTACTTCTGGAACCGTTTGATCTGCTCTTCCGACGGCTTTTCGTCTCCCTCGCTCAGGATTCGGCCTATGGCAAAGCGGCACTTCTCTGGAGACACCTGATGGAAGGGGAAAGGCAGACAGTGTCAGAAGGAGAGGCTTAATCTGGCCAAAATCTCAACCTGCTGAGCATGGAGAAAAGAGACCACTGTGAACCAGGGCAAATGCAATGGCCCAGCGCACCAAAGCAGGTGTCTGCTCCCAGCCAAGGCTGATCCTGGCCTAAATCATCTACATTCCTCCCAGCCTAAGTGCACAGCCCAGTGAGGAGGGTGCTGCATCCCTCCTTGGAGGGCAGAGGGAGTTACAGCAGAGAAGAACTAAACCCCACCGAGCTGCTCACCCAAACCTGCCACAAGTGACAGTCACTGCAGGAAGTGTCTCTCCTGACTCCCCACCAGAGACCTGACTGTCGAGACATGCTCACCAGCATCCCCATCTGCAGGACACCCTGAAACTCAGGGAGGGGCTTAGAGATGTGACCACAACTTTCCCAGCTTGCCTCCACCCCACCCCCAAGGAGGTCACTGGACAGCCACCCGGACATGCCACCAACCAGCACGGGCCACTGGCACTAAGCTGGAGAGAAATCCAGAGGCTGCTGGGTCCCTCCTAAGCAAGCACACTCAGTATGGCACTGTTAGGGATGGGAAAACTGAAGCAGGTAAGGCTTGCAGGCAGCCACCAAGCTGTTCGTAGTAACATGAAGAGAAACACATTCACTTCTATCCTGGACCCCAACATCATGCGGAACCTAAAACATGCTCCATCTCCACACCAAAGCTGACTCAGGCCACAGCTTTCATTTCTGGTTTTTAACAGAATCCCACCACTCAAGTTCAAGCTGACCCATGTCTCTGGGCAGGAACATGGGCAGGAGAACCCAGCCACTTCCCCTGATACCACCTAAGGGCACAAAGGTGTCACAGAGCTCTAGCAGGGACAATGTGAAGCAGAGAAAGGATGCACACGAGGCCAGTGCGTAACCACTTCCCATCCCCACGCACTCCCACAAGGGGAACTCCGCTCTGCGCTTCCCAGTCTCATCCCTAACTTTGCTGTGCTAAAGCTCACCAACGCCTCCTCCTGCAGTGTAACTACTCTCCCCACGCTCCTTGCCCTGCCTTTCCCTTAGACACCTTTTGATGTCGCACGGCAGGACCATCCCGGAGGGGGAACACAAGCGGATGTAAATGGAAAGAAGAAAGCAGCCTGTGGAGCAGCATCCATGAGGCTGAGGACGCGCCTCACGGCTCGCTCTTGCCCTCCTGTGCTGCAAGAGGGAGCTGCAGAGATGGCTGTGCCCAGCATCCATCCATGCTCTGAGCAGGAAAAGAGAAGCAGATCTATCCCAAAGACAGCAAGAGGCGGCAGTAAAAGGCATCCACGGGGAAAGGCCCAGATGAATCAAGGAAATAAGGGGAAATCTAGGTAAAATTTCTTTAAATATGCAATCTCCATTTATGTCCTGGGCAAAGACAGTTCAATCCCAGCCCCAGAGCAACTCTCATAACTGGAGCTGATGGTGCAGGCAGCACCACTGGGACCAGGCGCATCTGCTTCCTCCCTTCTCCTTTTACCTTTCTTTTTCATACCGTGCAGCCCCACAGGCACTTTTCCAAGGGCAGCAGCAAGGCAGGTTTGCCTTCTCCCCTGCCTGGCAAAGCCCACCTCAAGGGAAGGAAGGAAATACTCCACTTAAAACCAGCCTTTCCCTAACAAATCTTTCCGGTAGGCAGGTGCTGATCAAAGCCTTTTTCCCCCAAGCATCCTGACACAGTTCTGGAAGTGATTAGTTAACCTATCTGGCAGCTTTGCCGACAGGAGCAAAACCCATTCCTGCATTCAGAGAGCATTTTGGCCTCATCCCTCCAACACTTGGGCACAGGCTGGTCGCTGAGCACGTGGACTCCAGGCAAAAGGCCCTGGCACGTGCCTATAGCTCTACATGAGCAGGGGCTTGGCTGGAGTTGAGCACAAATCCGCCTGCCACATCAGTCCTTGCCGAGGAGTTATTTCTGTTCCTGCCAGAGGTGAGAGAAGGAGGGAGAAGTCCTCTGGGCCGCTAAATATTAAATTAAAAGGAAAAAGGAAAAAAAAGAAGTCCAAATTAATATTAATCTTGTCCATTAAAACACATAAAACGTTGCTGGCAGCGGTTTGGCAGCACTCAGGCAGTGTCCTTGTGTGTGTGAATGTTGGAGAGCCAGGAGTCACCAGGGAGCCCCAGGGATGTCGGTGGCAGTGGCTGCCCTGAGACCTGGCATGACCCTGAGGCAGCCCACACGTTCCAGGCCATAGGCTGCCCCCAGCCCCACTCCCACTGCTCTCCAGCTCTGGCATTCCCATCCTCTCTCTTGGGCAGAGCTTCTTTTGACCATGAGTCCACCAGCACAGCAATTGCCACACAGCACCTGCTGGTCACCAGCCCTTTCCTGCCACTGTGCTGGGGGCACCAAATCCCCCAGGAGCCAAAAGCTGGGCTGGGGATGGCTGCTGGGCAGGGCCCGTGGGCGCTCAGCCAGGGACGCCGCAGGACACAGGCAGCACATTCTGCTGCCTGATGACAAAAGGCCTATTTTTGGAGACAAGTCAACATCCGAGGCGGGTCGCCAGCTCTGGGTGGGCCAGCCCTGCCACAGGGTGGTCCACCGAGGTCAGGAGAGCACCGAGAATGAGGAGGAAGAGGAGGAGGTCACATCTTCCTTCCAGGGGAAAGGCAGTCTGGGTGACTGATCCCACCCTGCTGAACCTCCAAGGAATAAGAAGCCAGCAGTGCGCACCATCTCCCATACCACCATGACTCAGTGGATACATGCACCTGAGCCAGCACGCTCAGGTATGAGCACTGCAGTCTCCAGCCAAGTGACCCACCCAAAACTGGCCCTTTCTTCACCTGCCCAGAGGCAAGACAGCCATCTGCCCAAAGACATCCTCGCTCCCAGCACCCTGCCTGGCCTGACCTGCCTGTTGGTGAGACATGAATCTCTGTGGGAATCAATTCAGGAGCCACAGATCAGCCCATGGAAGGTCCCACCAGCACCACAGGTGCTCCAGCACACCCACATGTGACACTGTGCTCAGGGATGGCAGGTCAGAGGAGGCTCCTGTCCCCAGGTAGAGCCACAGGCACTGCAGTTACATCCTGCATGTCATCTCTGTGTCCCAGCCACCACAGTGGCTATAGAGCCAGGAGGTTCAGGCCCATGTCACCTGCCCAATGTCATGAGCAAAGGCAGCCGATCCAGAGAAGGGCAAGGTCCGTGGGGCTGCCTGCCAAGCCTTGGAGGGCAGGTTAGGCTCCTGCCACAAGGAGAAACAGCTGCTTTCAAAACCCTGGATGGCCACATGAGACAAGTTCAACAGCCCCATTGCCTGCTCCAACCACAGGGATGAGGACAGAGATGCAACAAATGCAGGAAGAGAGGGAAAAAGACAGGATCAGAAAGGGAAGGCAGCTTGATCCTGCATGGACGGCCCAAAGCTTCACAGTCAGGTAGGAGTTGCTCCTTCCCAGGCTCACCTGGTACTACCAGGGAAAGCATTCCCTGTGCCAGCCAGGGCACAAATCTTATCCGTATCCATGGGTCTCAGCAGTACAGGCTTTCACTAGCCCGGGCTTTGGCAAACAAAGAGGTAAGGCACAACACTTCGCCACAGTGTCAGCAGAAGGTCTGCAGGGCAACTACAGGCACGTCCACATCAGGTCCCTGGAGCAGGACAGCACCAGGAATGGACACTGAGCCCTTCCAGCAGCACTGACTGCCCTGCTCTGTCCCCAGGGACCACGGGGGAACAAACAGCAACACCAGGATTCTCAGCTCCAGGCAAGGACCTCACTCAAGGACAAGCACACAAAGCAGAGGTGCTGAAATGGCCACTCCGACTACGTGGGCCCTCTCACACCAGGCACTCCCCATGGCTCCCACTCCACAGATGACACTTCTTTCAGAGAAAACAGTCTAAGCACGCCTAGTCGAACCGTGCCTCAGCCCAGCTCATCCCTAGGGGAGGAGTCCTCTTTGCCATCATCCTTCCCAGGCCAGGAAGAGGTACCATAGTGTCTTCTCTGCCTCCCATGATTCAGGAAGGCAAAGATAAGTCAGCAGGTCACAGGATACAAAGACACAAGGTGGCTGACGACACCAGGCTCCCCTGAGCACAGCCAAGCTCAGGCTTTCTCACCTCCAATATCTTCCTGTCACAGTTCTCTCAGCACTATGTTTTCACGGACAAGTTCCCTCGAAGCAGGTCCAACCCTTGGGAGCACCATCTTGCAAGGTTCCTAAAACAGGGCCAGCCACTCCAGAGCAGGAACACTGGGTGAGAGCTATCAGCCCAAGCACTCTGCCCTGCGCCAGACCCAACACACGTGCCCAAGCACACACGCACAGCTGCTGGCCACTGTTATCCCTCCTCCCCACAGATTCCTCCACGGTCACACTAGCTACTGCAGAATTAGTGGGGAGCCAGGCTGTCTGCCCCGGACAAATGCCCACATGCCACAATTTGGAGACCCCAGTGTCAACCATCCTCACCCCCCAGCGAGTTCTGATGCACTTCTGTTTGTTCCTGGTCTTGGATTGTTCCCATCAGAGTACTTGGCTCTGGCTGACAGCCATCAGGCAGCACGCTTTTGCTCACCTCTCAGCCTGGAAAGAATCATGGAGCAACTGTTTCATCAGACAGGAGCCCTCAGCACGCAGCACCTGAGGTTTCAGTAACAACTCTCAGGGGACAGAAGAACTACAGGGAAGCTCAGAAACACATAAGAACACTAGAAACAAGAGAAGGAGTATGGATGAGAATAGACCGAGTGAAGAGACCACTTGCTTTCAACCACAGAGCTGCAAGTCCCGAAGGACTGCACTTCCAGCAGCCAAGGAATCTGTCAAAGAATGTCTCATCTTGGGGTCACGAACACTCCCCTCTGCTCAACAACCAGTTCTGTTATCCTGCTGATAACTTATCCAGCAGAGGCTATCAGAAGACAGCAAGCTTTGCTTGCCCAGTGCTTTCCAGTTAGGGTTATTCAAAAACCCATCTGCTTTTGGGTGCCTTTCCTCACAAAGCATCCTCTGCAGACCTGGGAGACCTTTGTGAACCCCACAACACCCCACATCAGCCTGAAACATGATCAGGGAGCACCCCAAGCTAAGAACTCGTGTGCTGACTGTGGGAGCTTGTGGCCTCCCCAGGCACCCCTTACCGTGTGAGGGTTGTCGTAGTAGACACCGATGGAGCAGAGCTTCGAGGAGATGCTGCAGCCGTCCGTGAAGAGCTGCCCGGATTCTCCATAGGGGCCCACCCTGAACTTGTAGGCCAGAGTCATGGTGCCGACAGGGGGGGAGCCAGCGCTCACAACCACCTCAGTGAAGAGCCCCGAGTACACGACGAAACCGAAGACCGTGAGCAGCAGCAGCACGACCAGCGCCGCGATCAGCCCCAGGAGCACCCAGTCGGTCATGATGGACACCTGGTGCGCCACGGTTCCCGATGCACTGGCAGCAAGGGCAGAGCAGAAAAAGGAGGGCAGTCAAGCCAGCACTTGGGCAAGCAGTTGCTTTCTAAAGTTATTTACGTGCAGCAAAAACCACTCTCATTCAATTCCTCTGATGTGTGAAGCTTGCAAGGAGTGGAAACCCCCCCAAGAAGCCTTCTGTATATTAGTCCCACATTGCATCAGCCTGTTCCAATTGGTCACCAGGTTCAATTATACTGTTTCAGTGCCTCTTGGGAATAAGGTGGTTATGAAGAGAAGACAGAGAGGCACCATCCCCATCTCCTCAGGACTGCTCAATTTTGCATCCAGGAGAGACCAAAAACTACCCTGGGAGCCCACATCACCCAACAGGTAACAGATACACAGCACTGGGCTAAGGATCAGGGGATCACAGTAAAATAATTTATCATTTATAGATACCAGGCCCAACACTGTGACCAAGGAAGCGTCTTTGTCAGTAAATCTAGAAGACCAGGCCTTCCTGCAATGATCCAAATGAGGGCCATGCCAGTTCAGAACGGAGCCCTGTATCCAAACCCAAGTACCCAGAGATGTTTAGAGAAAGCTGAAGACCCAGCTAGAAAAAGCATCCCCAACACACTCAGGTGCAATGAATTACTGGTATTCCTTTTAGACAGCTTTTTTTAAACTAGAAGAGTTTTTATAACCCCAACAAAGCTTCCTGTTTTGTTTGGCATCTTTTCTCTCGTGCTGACTGTGGGACACAGCAGCCTGGTTGGTGAATGCTTCTTGCTTGTTTTCACCCACCAAGTGCAACCACTCTGGGGAGTTGCAACCCAAACCATTTCAGGAGAGTTGTGTTTTATACTCCCTCGAAACACAGCTCTGACCACAGGGACTGGCTGCAACACTCCCCTGGGACTTTCACAGGAGACAGGTTTGGAAGCGAACGCTCAAGTAAACAATTCACCTTTACCTGTGTTTTATAAACACACTTGGTCCACAAAGAGTCGTTCACAGAGGCTGCTGCTTGTTCGCTCGGCTTTATGGCAAGAGAAAAGCCACATCCTGGTAGGAAGCGCAGGCGGCTCCGCTCTGCTCGGCCCCGGCAGGCAGGGGGATGGCAAAACCAAGCCCTGCCGAGCCACGCTCCTGGGCCGGGCACCGTCTCACACCGTGACCCCACTCACCTGAAACACCAGCTCAGCCCAGAAACGCTTCACGGCATCCACAGGGGTGCAGGATCTTCGGCGCTGCAGCAGGAAAAAATAAGTATCACTGCTTCCTCTCAGACTCACAAGATCAAAACTAAAACAAGCCACAGCAGAGCAGCCGAGAGGCGCCCGGTGGCCTCGGACCTGCTGCCCAGAGCAGGGGTGTCCCGAGGAGCACCTGCTCCTGCAGGACCCCGCAGGCCAAGGTTTCTTCCCAAAACTCCGCGGCTGAACGCAGCGGGCACCGACAAACACGGAAACGGGAAAGGGACGGCGAAGGAGGACGATGTCCTGCAGCCGCCCCAGCCCGGCCGTCCCCGGGGACAGCTGAGCCGCACCGGGGCTGCTCCCGGGTGTCCCGGCAGCGGAGCGCTCCCGGGGGGACACGGCGCTCCGCAACGCCCCGGCTCCTCCCTGGGACCCGCACAGACCCGGCACCTCCAATCACGGCCCGGTGGCTCCCCCGAGCCGCCGGCCCCACGCCCAGCCCCAGGGCCCTGATGGCAGCCGCCCCAGAGGAGAGCGGGGTATTTTGGGCCGTTCTTCCCGGTTCCCGTGGCTCGCTCCCCACCGGCACTGCCGGCTGCCCCCCGCCCTCCCCGCGGGCAGCGGAGCGGAGCCCCCCGGCCCCTGCCCGGCCGGCGTGTCCACCCCCCGTTGCCCGTGCCCCGCGGAGAGGAGGCTCTGCCCCGAGCGGCCCCGCAGCACGGCCTGCCCGCCGGGAACCGCAACCCTGGGCCGCGCCTGCCCGCGGGCAGCGCCCTCCGCACCGGCACCGGTGCAGCCGCCGCCGCCGCGCCCACCGTCGGGGCGGTGTGGGACCCGGCTCGCGCCCCCCGGCGCCAAGCTGGCCGGGGCCTGGGGGGGGGAGCGGGGGGGGGAACCGGCGCGGCGCTGCTGCCCCGGCCCCGCGGGGTCCCGCGGATCCGGAGCCGCCGCGATGGCGGGCGGGGGTCCCCGCGTCCCCCGCGCTCTCACCCGGGGCTCCCGGTGCGGCCGGCCCGGAGCGATCCCGGCGCCGCCCCGCCCCGCCGCCAGGGGGCGGTACGCGCGGGGCCGGGGGGCGGGGCCGAGGTGCAGGACGGGGGCGTGGTTTCTTTAGGGGGCGGGGCCGGGGCACCCCGAAGGCTCGCGCCCCCCCCCGCAGCAACGCCCCGAGAGGAGAGCGCCCCCTGGCGGGCGGGCTCGGCCTTCATGGGGACGCGGGTTCGAGTCCTCCCAGGTCTCCAAGGCGCTCCGCACGGGTCCCGCCTGCCTCCCGGCCCTTCCTATGCTCTTCCCAACGCCTCCCCACTCGCCCAGCCCTGCGGCCCACAGCCCCGGAGCCTCTCTCTGCACCGTGCAGGACCCCCAAGCCCCTGCAGCAAGGCGGGCTCTCCTCTCCCCCCCCAGCCCGTGCTCTGTCCAGGGCACTGCTGATCGTGAGTGGTAGCGCTGTGCCCTACAGCTTCCCCTGTGGCAGCATCCCGCCTGCGTGACCCCTGAGCCTCAGGCTCCGTAACAGCCACAGCCTCTGGTGACTGGGCCCCTTCCCTTGGGCCCTGGACAAGCAGGTGCCACCCTGCACCAGCCCTGACCACACGGCCTTGCCGGTCGGGGCAGTGACAGAGCTGCTCTGCAGCACCTGAGCCCTTCCCACCAAACCCAGAGAGGGTTTTGAGCAGGTTCCATCGCTGGGGCTGCCACAACCTGGCAGAAACATCTTGGCTTCTCCTTTTCTTCCCCCTGTATAAAAGCAACCTTCGCACCTCTCTGAACCTTCTCCAGCCTCTTCAACCCTGTTAGGAGGGAAAGTTTGCTCTCTGCTGGTACATGAGCCACCTTCAGATGCAGCAACAAGGAGCAGTGGAGCTTGCTGCTGTCTGTCCTGCTGTGGTTTCACATCCATTCCCATGCATCCCAATCCCCTCCATCAGGGCTGTTTAAAAGGGGACTCCAGCCCCAGTCGGTGGTTTTCATCGATGTGCAGCTCATTTATGAACAGCAGTGTGAAATACTGTCATACTTGCCTTTCTCCAGCAGCCTCCTAGTGAGGACCTCGAGGCTTTCCATGAACTGGAATTAGTTAAACCTCAGAGGCCCTCCTTGTATGTGGCATTACAGCGCTTTAGCAGCTGGAAGAAAATATTCCAGCTTGGTTACGTGTCTCGCCTGGAGCCATGCAGTGAATCACTGGCAGGAAGAGGAACAGAACTCAAAAGCCTTGTAACTGCCAGCTCTGACCATCAGACACTTCTCCTTCCTCCAGCCTTGAAATTATTTAACTCAGTACACATTTAATACTTAGCACATAAGTTTTCCCATTACAACACTAAACACTAAGATTTGGTTTTATTTAACAGCTTCGTGCCTTCGCTCTGATCCACTACATCGGGAAGAGGTGAGGCAGAAGGAAGTAAATGTACTCTCTAGTGAGGCCCTGGGTGTTGGATTATGGCAGACACTTGGTCTCAGCAGACTTGTTTGGGCCCTGCTGGGCCCCTCACGTCTCTAATGGGGGATGCAGATCAGCCCATTCACATTTAAATTCTCTCTTAGTGGCAGTCAGAAAGTGAGGCGGGTTTTGAGCAGGAGCAGATGTGGGCAAGCTGGCCTTGCACAGTCTCAAGATCCAGGTAACATTTCTCCATCCACCCTAGCCACTGCAGGGAGGGACTCCAGCTTCATCCCAGCAGCAACAGTCAGAAATTATGCTTAACAGAGCAGTCATGGCACCTGCCTCCTCCAGTGCTCCATATCATCTCAGCAGGGTACATAGTTCCTGTGCCAGGTCATTCAGCTCAGCCTGTGGCCCAGACAGTGGCCTCCCAGTTCTGCCCTCACCTGATCCAGTGACCCAACAAGATTATTTTGTTGTCCTTTCTCAGTTGCCTTTACCTGCTGGACAAGGTGAGCTGAGCCTTGTGAAGTTCACTTTGGTTGCCCAGTAGGCAAACAGACGTGATAAGGATGCTGATTGCCTTGGGAACATGGCAAAACACAAACAGCTCTGACTAACTCTGCATGGAAATACCCTCCCTGGAGGGGCAGGCTAGAGGCTGGAACAGAATGCACAGCTCTGGGGATTTTCCATCAGCACTGACACAGATCGGCTCCACTCCCAAGTCCTTCCTGGCTGCCCAAAACATGGCAACTCCGCATTACTGCTGATGAAGCCGGAACTAGTCTTTGCTACTGAAGCCTTGAACAGCAAATTAGAATTCTGCACCTTTGATTATCAGCTATTTAGCGAGATACTGAGGTGGTTTTTATTTAACAAATTGCCATGGAGCTCTCATCTCTTCCCTTCAGATGTCACATCACCTCTGGTAGCTGCTGTGAGTGACAAGCAGTCATTCAGACTCCCCTCCCCAAGGCCAGCAACTGCATTTGTACATCGCTTTGATTTTCTGTGAATAAAAGATCACTTACGAGCCTGAAGAGATGCATTATTCATCTTTAACTCCCCTGAAAATCACTTTAAACTGTTTATAGCTTCAGCCGTTTGGAACTCGGGTGCGCAACTTTGACTCATGACCGAACAGGTCTGGCCAAATTCCTTCGGTGATGCCAGGCAGGGGCCAGTGCTCAGATGGATCTCTGCTCCACAGCCATCATCTGTTCTCACATCAGTAGTGATGCTTCTCACAGACTTCTGTGTTTGATCCAGAGGACAATGTCTCCCTTCACCTGTGCTGGGAATATTTGTAGCTCCTACTGCAGTGTATCACACACTCACAAAGCACAGGGCTATCCGCATCTTTTCCTGGTGAAAAATGTATTTTATAGGGACATTTGCATTGAAATATTGTCTTAATTTCTCCTCCTGTGGCATGCCTTCAATTTGCATTGTCTTAGCAGTGATTGTGTACTTCCTACTTCATCCTGAGGATGATCTTACACCGTCTTTGAGCTGCACAAGAATACACATCTACAAACCAGGCCTTGCTGTCTTTTTTTTTAACCTCCTCTTTGTACATGAAGTCTAGATTAAGTTAGGGTTTTTTTGTTGCTGAAAACATGAGGTAGTTTACCCAGAGTGTTTTTCCATTTTCCATCCAGACAGAAACAAGAAGGGAAGCAGGAACACGTCATGCTCCATCTCTCTGGGTTTGCAAACTGTGCTTGCGAAAAGTTCTGAGTTTAATGTGGTCTTGTCAACAAGCTCATTCTCTACAGTGAGTGACACTTTAGACTGTCTTCCAGCATTTTTAATGAGGGATCCCCTCACAGGCTTCAGGGATTTCTGCAGGATTTTAAGAGCCTTACACAATGTCACTCTCTCCAGAGAGGAGCTGACGCTCCACAAAGCAAAGCAGCCCAGCAGTAACGACACCAACAGAGCTTTCATGTCCATGGTTCTCCTTTAGTTTTACAAGAGTGACTGCAGGAGGAACAACCAGCAGGAACATTTGTCCCAACCTTAATTGCTAGCTTCAAACCCAGAAAATTAATTTCCTATAGCCATGGTGTGCTCCTCCTTTTAATGGACATGCATAAATAGCGCTTTTAAAAACCTCTTTGGCAGCTCTGTAAGGAAATGCATTACGACAACAACTCCAAATTTAAAGTTGAAAGACATTTTTGGTTTAAGATTTTCATCTCTTCCTGACAAAAAAAGCTGTCTGGAAAAAATACTTCATGAACCTCTTCCAGCTAAAGAACATCTGTAGGGAGCTGCTGTAAATCTGAGGAAGGGGAGCACTTCCAAAAGGACTTTCAGGAACCCTGATTATAGTCTCATATTTCCCTTTCTTTTCCTACTACCTCATATTGTAGGGGACATATTATTCATAATAAAAGCTATTAAACAAAAGTGACTTCTGACATTAGTCCACCTCAACACAACCTCCCTTCCCTCCTCCAAGTGTCACTGCCATAGGCTTAATTTTGCAGCAACAGGGCACAGAAGCACAAATCCCATCCCCAGGGATGCCAAGGATGCCACAGTGAGAAGGGAAAACATTAAAAGGGAGATCCAGGAACATTTTTAATCCTATATTTATTCTGCTATCACACCAAATGTGAACTGCATCTGAATTTTGAGTGCAGAGCTCTACCAGCAGCATGGGGAAGAGAGGGAACAGAATGTCACACCAAAGCACTGCAGTGTTCTTGTCTTTTTGTTGCGTGTTTGCAATAAAGTTGGTTGCTGCTGTAGAGGAGAGGATAATGTGTGAGAAACCCTTGCACTGCACCAGAACAGCAGTGACCACTAGAATTGCATTGCCCTCCTCTATGTAACACAACCTGACCCTTTGTGGCTTGGTCAGGCTTCACCTCAGTGCCCTCACTTCCAGAGGATAACAGCACACACACACAATTTCTCTGGCTCACTCTTAAGCAGCAGCTGAGCCTCAACCCAGCGTCAGAAATTGAGTTGAGGTCAATCTCCAAATAACAAAATGTTACTTTGGCTCAACGTTGCATATTTTGTCTTGGCTTTTGCAAGGCAATCAGTTTTCCAAGATTTTAGAGGTTTATGAGGTGATTCTGAGATGTAACTGGTCCTGCTGCCAGTCAGGGATCAGTCAGCCACGTCTGAGCTACCCTCACAGCGTCCCTCAGAAGGCCTGAGGGAGCAGGAGGGTCTGCAGCCCTGGGATACAGCCTTAGTGAGCAAACTGAACAATAAAGATACTCAGCAGGAGCTGTTAACCCAGAGCCTTCCACCACACACCTCACACTCCGTTTGCTCCCCCTTGCCCAGAGCATTTTCCCTATGTTTTTTCTGTTTACCCCAGTACCAGCAAAGGTCCTATTTTTGTGAAGAAGTGCAACACTGTGCAGAAGCTGGGGAGGGCCAGCCACACACATCCCACTGGGACTTGTGCCAAAACTCAGAAGTCTAAAAGCAAGCCTTTTTCCCATTTAAGCCTCTGCTCCTCTCATACAAGAGGGGAAGTTTTATGCCTCTGCAGTGTTTGCTTCTGCACCTCTTGCTTCTTGTCAAAAAAAAAAAAGACAGAAAAAAAAAATAAAAGGACTGAATTAAGGCTATCACTGAGAAAAGATGCTTTTTCCAGATAAATACAGCCCTTTCCTGAGTTACTGAGACTAAAATATTCTTTAAAACAAACTCTGCATGGATTTGAGACATTAAGTCCCAGGTTCATGCCTTGGTTTTTCTTAGAGAGGTTTTTGTGCAACTCTGCATTAGTCTGAGCTGAGTTGTGTGGAACAATAGTTCCTGAATGTGACCAATTTTTAACTCTTCTCAAATTGAAGAGTCTGTCAAGGCTTTAGTGCAACTCCCACATTTCAATATGAACAATTTTAGAGGAAAACATACAGAAATTGCCATTCTGAGTTGCAAAAGTTCTGAACTCACAAATATTTCAATGTGTCAGGGACAGTTCTCTGGCAAATTGGAGTGTTATTTTCCTGGAATAAGCGATCAAGTGAGCTGATGTGAGTCAGTCTCTGCTGTACAAGAAACATAAGATTTACCATTAATTCAGAACATTAGCACTAAGCTGATGCTAGCACATCGACTGAGGTGGAGGAAAGGCTGCTGGTTCCTAGCACCAGTACGTGGAAGAAAAGAGGAACAGGATTTGGAAGGACTGACTCAGACTGGAAAGAGATTCCATTTCATACAGCATTTGGTATTACCTCCTCATTTAGCCTTAGCCAAGTAACAATCCATCTTTCTGGGGCACAAAGCAACACACCAAAATCAGAACCATAACAAAGACAATGGGTGCTCCCAAACCATCAGTTCAGGGTCTCACTACAATTTAAAATGAATCATCTCCCAGGGATTATCTCTGTGGCTTGAGAAATAAAGCACAATACCCTGGGTGGGAAGACAGGCTTTCAAGCTTTGTCACCTAACTGCTGTCAGAAGACAAGCGTGGTGGAAACCAGTCCCCAAACATGTAACGCAGACACCGCGTTTTCCTACTCGCCTTTTTTCAACGGCTAAGGAATGAACGCGTGTGACTCGCGGGGACTGGGGCTGAGCCACATTTCTGAAGGCAGAAAGACTGCATAAAGACAGCCCCAGTGTGAAGGAGAAAAAGATCTTTGTGGCAAACTGAATTTAGCAACGTCACCAGGAGCTTCTGACTCAGCCCCGCTCTGCCCAGCTGCGCGCTCCAACCACCGCCACCCCTCGTACCTGCCAAACCAGCCCCACTCAGCCCACTTGGAGCTCTGCCACGAGCAGCTGGACAGAAGATGACTGATGCAGCTGTAAAGCAACATCTAATGAAGAAATTGTTTTTATTTCAGGGCTGTAATTAAGCCATACCTCGTAACACTGCCACTGGCTGAGGCAGGAAGGCTGCTGACGGGTCGTACCAGGAGAAATGGCTGATAGGATCAGGTTGTTATTCCACTTCAGACCAGTTCACGTTGGCTGGAGTCAACCTCAGACCAGTTTAACTTTGCTGTTTCCTTGCCTGCTTCTGCTGCCTGGCAGGTCTCCCAGATAAAAGGGCTGCTTGCATTGCCCAGGCACAGAGGAGGCTGCTTTGGCTCTGGACATTAACAGGAAGGGCTTGCACAGGGTCCAGTTTTCCAGGGAAAGTACAAGACCCCACTGCCAAATGTTCCACCTCCAAATAGCTCAAGCCTGCTGCTCCCACTGGCCCTGCAGGCCTGGTGACTGTGGTTTTCATTGTACAGGGACACAAAACACCCCATAGATGCGCTTAAAGCAAAAGATTTAAGCACTTTCAGGTTAGAGTTCCACCTCCTGCAAGTCAGGCTTAACATCTCCCTTCGTTGGACTGCCTGGGCAGCTTAGTCAGCTCCCAGGTGAGCACGTCTGCCTGCTGAGCAACTCAAAGCTGAGCTGACAGCTCCCTCCTCTGTCAGAAAGCACTAAAAGCGGCCTAAAAAGTCTGTCCGAGTGTCACTTGGAGCAGGAGACTTGAATAACCGAGGTTATTATGCATTTTGTCTCACTTTTTGCTTGCAGGCAGGGGGAGCCTCCAGCAGTTTCCCGGTGGTACAGGACCCTCCTGCCAAATGCACAGAGCGTTGCTAAAGCTTCAGTTCTCATCCTGCCCTGCTGCAGCTGAGCTGGGTGAGCCTCTCACAGAGCAGGGCATGGCCAGGACCGCCTTCCCCTTCCAGCTGTGACAGCTCGTGCCAAGTGTCCTGCTCCTGTCCTTCTGAGGTTTGGCTTCTCCAGAGTGCAGCAGCAGGAAGGGAGCGCAGCACAGGCACCGTCCTGCCCAGGCACGACTGGAGGTTCCTGTAGGTCACTGCCAGGTCTGTCTGTCCTTCCTGCCCAGCCACAGCCTGTTTCACACTAGGGAGGTACCCACCAGTCCTTCCTTTCTGCCTGCAAGAAAAACCACTGGATTTACTGAGAATTTAATGGCAGGTTGAAACTACATATGAAAATTTAGTCCCAGGGGGATGCTATCCCTGATGTGATCCCACTGCTGACAAACTGGCCTGGGATATAAGTGGAATGTTGCATGTGCTGAATGTTTTTGTGCCTCGTGCTTAGGGCTAAGGGCTTTTATGCTGGTTCTTGAAACAAAATTGGAAAAGGAGGGCATGGGCACTTCATAGAAAAAAACAGTTTTGAAATACTAGTAAAATGTTGGGGAAACAATTATTTCAGGATCAAGATGCATCAATATTTTCTCTTCAGTTTATCCTTTAAAATTTAAAGGTGGAAGGTGGCTTTATTTCACTCTCTCATGGTATAATTTACTAGAGCTCTTCCAAATATTTCTAAATTCAGAAAACAGGAACAATCAGATTATTTTAAACTGCACAAAAAGAGTCAATATTAAATGCCTTACTGTACAATTCAAATCTTCAATTCCCCCCTCTACTCTCTATTCTATTGTTTTACAAAGCATTAAAGTTTGTATAACAGAGTTATTGATGGATCCTGCTAAACATCTCTGAATCTTCTCTGTTCCGCTCCATTTAAAAACTGAAAGTTCTAGGATAATTTAGACTCTGAGCATGAACTGAACTTCACTGGTCTTGCTTGCTGCCTGCTAGGAAAACTGTAGATTTTCCTGATAGGGTTTTTAATTCAATTAAATCTCTCTGTACATACCACAAGCTAAGCTTACTCATTGCCATTGCATTTTCTTGCCACAGCAGCTACCACGCACTTG
Organism: Pseudotriccus pelzelni; assembly: GCA_035584735.1. Lineage (NCBI taxonomy): Eukaryota > Metazoa > Chordata > Aves > Passeriformes > Tyrannidae > Pseudotriccus > Pseudotriccus pelzelni. The sequence goes on along the minus strand of JAWMRA010000023.1, from coordinate 14,362,675 downwards.
AAGCAAGGCTGCTGTGTTGGTGTGAAATAAATTGAATAATTGCTCAGCTTTCAACTGAGACACAAGCTAAGAGAACTATGCAAAAAAAAAAATTTACTTGCAACAAAATGATAGTGAAATATGGGAAAGGCTTTCAGGACTGCAGGAGGAGCTGCTTGTGCTCTGTTTGTGGGAGAGAGGAAGGTGGGTCACACTGGGATTAAGGGATGAGCCTGTGCTGTCTGGAGCTGTCATGCCTAAGAGCCAGTCAGGGTCTCTAAGAGGTCCAGCCCCCTGGATACACAATCCCAGGTAGGGACACGAGATAAACTTTCAGTTCAGATAATAAATCTTCACAGGAAGAAATCGGGAGGATCCCACACTTGGGCAGGGAACACAGAACACAAACATTTCTGATGGTTTTGCTGTAGGATTTTAAAGGCCTGTGTTCCTCTGAGGCTCAAGGGTTTCCACACCAGAGATTCTCTCAGTGGGAATACAGAGCTGCTTTCTCCTCCTGCAATCCTGCAACAGGGAAGCCTGACCGATGCCATCTTGGAGATGCCTGTGCCCCACACAAACCTGTGCCTGTCAGACACTTGAACTGCACTGAGCTGGGGCTTGTAGGCTTAATTTCCCAACCATGGCTGAAAGCCTGCACTGGACTAGAGGCCAGCAACTTTTTGGAGCTTCTGCTCCCCCTCTGCGTAACACAGACTTTGGATTTCCCTATCCCCGTGAAAAGACAGTTCTCTCTCCTGTGAAAAATCCCCCGTCCAGAGCACTGGAATTCTCCCCTTCCTCAGGGCTGTGGTGACAGCAGCGCAGTGACACAGCACCCACGGGCCCGGCTGAAAGCTCCCACCCGTGGACAGACACAGGCGAGGTAATTGCTACAGCAACAGGGAAGAAGGAGCTAAAGGTCTGGCTTTCAAGGTGGCCACTTCCTTCAGGACTTCAGACAGGTGACTTGCCCTTCAGGATTCTTTAGCTGTGAGACAGATCAAAAACTAACTTCACCAAGGCCTGCACTCAGCCTAAATGCAGTGTAGACTGGGGAGAGAAGAAGAATGATGTCCTACATGGAAGAAATAGATCTCCTTTTGATTTGGGCTCTGCTGCTTTCACTTTTTTTTTTATACTGGCACCATTGGGAAAGTTCCCATTTGCTTAATTAGGCCACATATGAGGAACCTGGGAAGACACTTTGCATGTTTGGAGTGGCTTGACATGCTAATTTTCATCCTTTATGACTGTGAGCAGTCCGGGTTCAGATGAAAGTTCCTGGCTTTAGGAGGAGCTGGGTATCCAAATCAGCTGGGAAGTGTAAGTTGCTGAGGATTTTTGGGTTTTTGTGTGTTTTTTTTTTTTAAACACAACACACAAACCCACATTTTCACTAGAGTAGACAGTAAAACACACTGCTCAGTTTATAGCTCTAGAACAAAGACAACATTGACATTGCATCATGTTTGGTTAGCAAGCATTTCTAGATGCTATTCCCAGCTTACAGACAATCATGTCAATGCTGTGGTGTTAGAAGCGAGCTTTCATAGTTTCCTGACACAGAAGCTACATTTACTCTTCAATCAAGCATACAGCTTGACCAAAAACATAACCCAGGGTACATTCTCCAAGGGGAAAAAAAAAATCTTATCAGCTACTGCTTCCTATTATTTCCTCTCAGATTTTTTTTTTTTTTGAAAGCTGTACACACAGTTAGAAAACTGCTTGACTTATATGGAATTGATTGCAAAAGGTATCTCTGCAATAAAAGTATCTGCAAAAGATATCCTGGGGTGTTCCTTCCTATTAGTTAAACTTATTTTCCCATGTATTATCTTTCCCTTACCCTCGCAAAAGAATTTTTTGGGGGGGGAAGAGGGACTTACGTTTATGACCAAATTAATTGTTTCAGAATATATTGCTTTTAACTCATAAACGAAGTCTCCAGATGTCCTGTGAGAAGAGCTGCATTTCTTTATCACATTCCCACCCTTGCAGTTGAAAACCTACTGGGATCCAGGCCATAACATGAAAATCAGGATGTTTTGAACAATGGCACACGCTTGAGACAAGAAAAGGTGTTAAGTTCACACCACAGACAACTTCAGAAGTTGTGTTTAACAGAGAGTTAGACTGAGGATCCTAATTCTTGACAGTAGAGCTTGTTGGCTACCTTGATTAAAATCAAAACTTTCAATCCATTAAAAACTATCTATTTACCAAATTGGGAAGAATCAGCTCCTGAAGTACTTTAATTAACATGATGCCCACCTGGGGCCACAGACCTATCCAAATCCAGAGAGCTCTCTGCCCTGGGCAAGGAGCTACTGCCCTAGGAAAATGAGCACACACATACTGCGATCAAAACCCTGACAGTGTTTTGTAAACAAAGGCCAAATTTCCCAACAGACTGTGAAAGAAAGTAGTTGGCCACAAGGACCTTTATCAAACAGTGAAAATAAAAAAACAATTATGAAAAGACCTATGGCCTAGAAATAACTGATTTCTGGTTCGAGCCCCACCAAGCTGGTGTCCAAGCCACAGTAATTTCACTACAGGTTTCAGACAAAGGAACTTCTGTCCCCGTGTCAGAGGTGGAGGTGTACTGGTCAGCCACAGGGCAAACTATTACAGGCCTCTGACTGTGCACACGTGTCAGCTGTCTGTCAAGAATCAGTACCAAGTATTTATCAGTTTGTGTCAAACGTTTGCTTGATTAAAAGGCCATACTTCACAGGGACATGCTTACTGACAGGGGCTAAGCAGCTCCTTCCTCTAGAGTGCAGGCCATAAAGAGGTCAGGCTAAAGTTAGCTGGCAATGCAAATGGTGTCAAATAAGGAGGGAATGGGGATGGGGACAAGCACCTAAGATCCCATACTAGGATTGGCACAGCACCAGCTTCTAGGGAAACCCAGGTCAAACAGGTTATCCCCAAATGCCAGCTAGAGGCTCCTGTGCCTGCTGCACAAGGGAACCCTGAAAGAGCGCAGAGGGTATTTGTCATCAACGCACTCTGTACACGCATTCCCTCTGCAGTGACGCCCCCCCAGGTCCCCAAAGGCCAGTTCCACCTGTTGAACCTTCTCAGGTGGGCAGGGAGGGAAACAACAATGAAGCAGTACCCTTCCTCCAGGATACACTGCACCAACCAGAGGGCTCTGCATCCTGGCACAAGGGCAATCCTCGCCATCAGGCTCACCATAGACATGCTCAGGAGATCCTGTCGGTGAAACGTGACAGTGAGTCCAACCCTTCCAACCCCTTCCTACACTACCTGAGCTCCCAGGCCTCCTCCAGCTTCAACTGCTCTGCCCAGTGTCTCCTAACAGCACAGCTCCACGGGAAGCAGGAGGGAACTGAAAGGCCCACAGGCAAACGGGGCAGTGATACAACCTTATGTCTGCCTTCCATAGAATCAGATATATTGGAAAAGACCTCTGACATCATCAAGTCCAACTCACGACCAAACACCACATGAACACAGCACTAAGTGCCACATCCAGTCTTTCTTGAGCACCTCCAGGGATCGCAACTCCACCACCTCCTTGGGCAGCCATTCCAATGTCTAATCACCCTTTCTGTGAAGAAATTCTTCCTAATGTCCAATCCAAACCACCCCTGGCACAGTTTAAGACTGTGTCCTCTCTCCTATCACTGGCTGCCTGGGAGAAAAAGGTCAATCCCAACTTCCTTTCACGGAGCTGCAGAGAGATAAGGTCACTCCTGAGCCTCCTCCTCTCCAAGCGGAACAGCCCCAGCTCCCTCAACCGCTCCTCAAGGGACCTGTGCTCCAGACCCCTCACCAGCTCTGCTGCCCTTGTCTGGACTCGCTCCAGCACCTCTCGAACTGAGGGATCCAGAGCTGGGCACAGCACTCGAGGTGGGAATCCACCGGAAGAACACAGGGGAATGCCCGAACCGCAGGCAAACGAGTCACTGTTACACGAGTCGCCACTACTGCCGAGAGCGCCAAACGCCTCACGCACCTCCTCCCTCACCCCCGCCACTCCCCACAACCGCGCGGCGTAAATAGCACCGGGGCTTTTATAGCGCCCTTGCCCGGCATGCCCCGCGCGCGGGAGCCGCCGATTGGTCCGCGGGGCGCGGGGGGGCGGGGCGGGCGCGCTCGGGCCGGGCGGGGCCGGGC
>JAWMRA010000023.1:14207607-14358250 GCA_035584735.1 Pseudotriccus pelzelni | reverse complement strand
GGGTGGGGCCCGCCCGCCCCCGCCGGCAGCCCCGCGGCCTTGCGGGCGAGGGCGGCCGGGCCCGGCCGGGCCTTTCGCCGCCACCACCGCGCACAAAAGGGGAGGGAAGGAGAGAGGGCGGGGGCGGCCCCTCCGCGAGTTACCGGGGCCCGGTAACGGGGCCTTTTCCGGGCGGTGGGAGCGGGGGAGGGGAGGGAGGGGCGCGGCCCCGGGGCCACCCCGGCACACCCGCCCGCGCCCCGCCCGGGTCTCGGTGCCGCCGCCCGGCCGTGGGCGGTGCGGGGCGAGGCGGGGGTGACACGGGCGGCACCGGGGGTGTCCCGGTGCGGGGCGGCCCGGGGTGTGACGTCACCGCCGCGGGGCCGCGCCCCGCCCGCCCCGGGGGTCGCCGCGGGGTCCTGCCCGGCGCCCGTGCGGGGTTCCACTTGTAGCTCGGGGAGGAATCGCCCTCCGGAGAGAGACGGCAAAGTTTGTGGGTTGGTTTTCTGCCGGGGCTGGTGTGCCGGGGAGCGCCCGGCGGGGTTTGACACGATCGGGGGGCCTGTGGCCCGAGAGCCTTACTGGGACTGAAACTGCCCGGCCTTAAACGACACCCTGCACGAACCGTGCGTGCCAAGGGGCGAGAGGAACCTCGAGATCACTTCGGTTGTTTTTCAGTTTCAAAAAATGACCCAAAAACTTCTCGTAGAGATTCGCAGAGTTAAAGGCATTACAGAGGCTCAGGACAAAGTATTTTTCCCACTCAAATAATATCACAACTACTTTGATATCCCTTTAAGTCTGTCTCTGCGAGGTGTCTGGGACGGGGGGTTGTTTGTTTTTAGTTGCTGCCTCATATCCAGCTTTTGTTTCTGATGCCGTTCACCTGTTTGTTTTAGGGAACTCTTCGTGAGCACTGGTTCCCACCCACCCTTTCTCTGTGTGATATAGAATTTGCGGAAAACTAAACCTTAAGACCTACCTGAGGAATGTTATGTTTGTTGTTGCCTTTTTTTTTTTTAACCCCAGAGCTTTAACTAGGTAACAACTCTGCCATCTGTGTGACTTTGAAACAGCCCACTTCTTCTAGAAGCAAACTTTTATCCTCTCAAAAATCTCAAAAGTTAGTTTTACGCGCCCTAAGTGCTGTTTGTGACTCAAAGTATTACATTCTCCAGTGGCTTTATTTGGGAATTTTTTTCCCAGTGTGGAAATATAAAGTCTCTCCCTCTCTGAAAAGACTGTTTGTGAAGATATTTGCTTTCTGTTGAAGGCTCTTCTAATGCATCTGTGTGCCTTCCTCCTGCCCTATTTTGGCCTTAGCCAGGTCTTCAGTCACACAGCACTGACGTTCCTCTCAGATATACAGAGTAATTCTGGCTCGGATTTGGACCAAGGCTGCATGTTTAAAAAAAGAAAAACTGCCATTAGCCTTATTTCACTTTAATTAGTTCACTGGAATGTTTAACAGCATATTCAGCATTAACGCTTGACATAAATTAATTTGAATGGGTGATTTGTGTCATTTGACACCAGAATACAGAGTGGGGTTTTTTAAAAATAATTTCTCAAGACATAAATACACCTTCACATGAGGGGCAAAATAAACTCAGTCACAGCAGAGCTCAGCTGAGCAGCTCTCATGTTATCCCTCCTCGTTCTCCAAGCTCACGCTCTGGCCCAGTGCCACAGCAGCCGAGCGCCAGAGGCGGGGAGTTCTCTGAGCCAGGAATTGACAGTAAAAACATCCTAAATGATCCTAACTGCCACCAGGATGTAGGACTGGCGATGGCTCTTCAGATAAGCAAATTCCAAATAAAAACAGCTTGATATTTCGGAGGGGGCTTGGAACTGCCATCGTCTTTCCTTGTGTTTTTTGACAGTAGCTCCATGAGTCTGTCCCAGTAAACACGTAGTAAGGGTGAAACCCTCTAGTACAGAACAAATAAATGCACCAAATGGCAGCTGACCTTCACTCCCAGGGTACAGCCATGCACCTGTACGCACCTGGATGGGAATCCTTGCCTGCTGGTGGGATTCCTCTCCTGCTGTGAATAGCTGAGTAGCTAAACAGAAAGAAGTAGTTGCATATTACTTTTGAGATAGTCTCAAAAATAAGCACAAATATCCCAAAAAACTCTCTTTAGTACACTGGTTAAGTTGTTGCTTTTACACCGGTGCCAGGTGTCTTGAGTCCTTTCTGGCCTTTATTATCACTGATTCCGGACTCTGAATAAAAGTACCAAAAGCTTAACTGGAGTTGGTAGAACAACACTGCACTGTCCATACTCTCTTCTGTCCTTTTACTATCATCATGTTTTCACTTGGGAAGGACATTTGAGACTGTAAAAGAACTAAGGTGTCCATAGCCCACCTTTTAATTAAGATATTTGCCATCCACACAACTAACAGCCATTCCTTCCTAAGTGAATCATCTAATTAAACTAATGAGGAGAAGGTTTGCTGTCTTTCCTTGACCACCCTTCATGACCAGGGTCCCTAGTAAAAGAAATAGATGGAAAGTCACAAATATACCCAGTAGAATTGGGCAGTACACCCACAACAAATATGAGGTTTTGGTTTCCTTAGGCTCTGACAGTTGTGGGTTTTCTGCTTGCTTTTTTATTGTTGTTTTTAATCAGAAACAGAGCTCAATTCAATCTCTTTGCTCAGTTAATTAGCAGTGCTTTGCAACCACAAATAGTTCTGTCTCACCTGGCCTGAACTGTCACATTTGGAGCAGGTTGCCAGTGTGGATGTGTACACAGTGATTCCTCCTCATCTTCACAGTTTTAATGAAAGTTGTCTTTGCCCTTGTCAGGAGTTTGAAAGAACCAGCAGCTCTCCAAGTACCAGTTATCTCTGTTTGCATTCTTTGCTCACATTTCATTTTTCTTGTATTTCACACCTGGAGCCTCTTTATTCTTCACCTTCTGTATGCTCTGTTGCAGCTGTGGGAGGTGAGAAGGCCATCTTACAGTGGGATCTTGACTCGGTACTGACCAAGTGAATTGGCTCCTTTTTTGAACCTCAGTCCAAGGGCTGTTTGGAAAGGCTGGGTTCCATGTAAACCACAGCAGAACTAGACTTCTGCACTTGAAATTGAAAATGTTGTTGGGAAGATTTTAAATTACAGTATGGAATGTTGACAGATGAGAATGAGCATGCAGCCTGGGATAAAGAAAGTATTAGAAATAAGGCTACAGCCTTCAGAAAGTTTCAAGTCATGAAGTTGACCAGAAAAGTAAATAAAAACGTGAACTCTGGGAAGTCAAATGAAAAATACAAGGACCTGCCAAAGAGACTCTGAGCAACGTCATACCAATAGCAAACCAAGTATATCAGAAGCAGAAAGATGCTGGAGTGGAGAAGTGAAAGAAATATTTGATGATGAAGCCATGAGTAGAAATTTAGAGGATTTATGTGCATTCCTGTTTCCCGTGGAGGAGTCCAGAGAGGTTCCTATGCCAGAAATTCTCTTTTGGGGGAACAGGTCTCATTGGAAGATCTGTCTCTGCTTGAATTGTCAGCAAAGTAATTTTTAGGGCAAAGTGATAAATACAGTTACAAGATGCCAAGAGCAGATGGTGCTCGCCCAGGGGTTCCAAAGGAAACTTGGGCCTGAAATGACCAAATTATTAATTACGCTGTGTAACTTCCCACTTAATGCCTTGAAGCCAGAGAAATAGAAGATTTACATGGTAGCAGTTCTTAAGGATAGTTCAGCAGGATATGACAGAGTTCAATGCATTTTTAAAAAATAAATGATAAAAAGAAGTAACCAGATGGACTAACAACTTACAGTAGGAGAAGGGTGGTGTGGCTTTTGCAAAGGAAACAGTGCAGGTTATATCTGTTGGAGATTTTAAATGACTCAACAAGCACAGAGAAGGGAAGTTTGGGGCAAGAGAAGAATAGGAATCTGTGTTACATCTCTGCAGCTGAACACACTCATAAATGTTCTGGTGAGAAAGGTGTTGAGTAGAAAGGAAAGAAATGACGAGAGCTGACTAGGAAGAATTGCAGTTTGTCCTTCTGACACTGGATTACTGGCAGCAAAATGCCAAATTAAATTTGTTCCAGATAAATACAAGGGGGGGAAATCTTAATTTGCTTATACGTTGATGGGATGAAAGCTAATTATTGCCACTTAAAAGGAAGAGCTTGTCATAATTCTGTGAAAATGCAAGTTTAATGTTCAACAGTGATCATATGAGCAAGTGTGAGAGGCTTTGGGAAAGGAATAAAAAAGGAAAACAGAGGGATAGCATCGTGGTTCTCAGTTCTCAGCATGCTGATTGGAGTGGGTTTGCACAAAGAAAGATGCGCTTTGAGATACACTGCAACTGGAAAAGCAAAGATGAGGCTGAAAAAAGCGATCAGAGATAAGGAATGGACTCCATACAAGGGATGCTTAAAAAGATTTGAACTCTTCAGTTGGCAAAGACATGACTGAGCACAGTCTGGTCTAGATCAAAACCGATGGTGCCTCTCCCTCAGTCTGCGCTGAGACCGCAGAATGCAGCACCACAGAGTGCTTTGAATGACAACGATTTACGTGGCTTCGGAACCCAGCAGATGAAATCACAGGAGAAAATGCTGTCAAAGGGGCTATTGCACACAGAGAATTAAAAAAAAAATAACACCCCCAACCTGGAAACTGAGAAAATACACTTTCAGAGGCATCAGTTAGTTTGTTCCTTCTTTTACTCAATCTGAGATCCCTGCACGTGTCAGGCAGGGTGTTGGGCTTGCTGGGTGTTTGATCTGAACTTGTGCAGTTTCAGCAGATGTCTTGTGGTGGGAGAGGAGAAGGAACACAGGTGAGTGTCAGCTGTGGCTACAAGAAGATGGTTGTCTGGAAGAGTTAGTGTTAGTTTTTCTTGTCCATTTGTGCTTTGCTGCCTGCTGTGGGGCAGCGGGAGACAGAGCCTCCTCACCCAAGATCTGCCTTGTTCCGTGCGTGGTGCCCCACATCCCGTCTGACATGCTGGAGGTGTGTGGGAAGAGAGGACTCCAAGAAAAAACTGGCCCAAATGCAAAGCGTTTTGCAGATTACACACACGTGGAAATCCAGAGATCTACTATAATTACCTCAATATTAAGCCCTAATCTCATTTTGTGCCAAGTAATCTTGGGACTCAGTATTGCATAAGAGAAGTGCTCTCTTAAGTCACTGTGCCTGCAGATAGCAAAGATGTAGTCAGGGGCAAAGTAGCAAGAATGTGAAGTGAGGGTGGAAGGACAGCAGTGGCAGCCGCAGATCCTGAGGACAAAATCCTGCTTCCTGTCCCTGTAATCCAAACTTTGCCTTCAGCCTTGGAGAGGGACTTGGCATGGTAGAGTAAGGAAGAGGAGAAACGCTCAAATTAGGATTCTTCCCTGGGTTCTGAAATTGTGTTAATTTACTAATTATACAGCAGTAGGGAAGTGAACAGTGTGAGGTGAACTTTGCAGGTAGTTGAGAACAACTTGTAGTAGATCAGGAGGGCCTTGCTAAGGTTGGTGTTAGCAAAACAGGATGCACGGTACAATGTTAAGAGAGAGTTTTGCTTGCCCATATTGCTGTTCTAGTTTCTGACAATTTTGGCTTAAACATACTTTAAAAAGATTTTTCAGGAACCTTCTTTTGTGCTATTTTCCCCCCCATCAAGTGTTGAATGTGAATTAAATAACCTGGCTTGGAAAGGAAATGAAGGCATCTGTTTTGTTCACGCTTAAAAAACAATGCAAGAAAGCCCTATAGATGAAATAGGAGAAAAGCAGAAACTGAATGTAGAAAATAGAAAACAGAAACTCAAAATCATGGAAAGTAACTGGGAGGAAAAGGGAGCTCAAAGAGAAGCCGATGACTAAGAAATTATGAATCTAAAAAGTTGAAATGTGGTAGAAACAAAAAGGCCTTGCCATGTGTCCTGCTGGGCCTGCCCTTGCTTGCAACCTGGCTCATCTGTTGTGCCCTTGTCTTTGTTTCAGGCCCAGCTTTCCTCACCTCTTTTAGGGTCTTAGCACAGTGTTTGGTCGTTTTCTTCCTTGGTTGCATCTCTTCCAGGTTTTTTTTCCCTCTTCTGTTGTACTTGTTCCTCATATGGTCACTGTTGTGTAGTTTAATCATCCGTGTGCTCTGCTCTGAGTCATTTCCAGTTCCTGTACAGCCTTTTGACACGGGCAGGGTCACAGCTGCACACAGTCAGAAAATGCAGGCGTGAGTCCTACATCGTGTTAATGATTTCTGTTTTGGTCTCTTTTTCCTAGTTCTTAATGCTGGAATCTTAAACAAAAATTGTAGCACTTCAGAGTATTGAGCTTGTAATTTAAATGAATTAACTCTGTAACCTTAAAATGCTGTCCTTGAGTTACAGTGATCAGCTCCCAGTCCATAATTTCACATAGGAAGTTGAATTTGGTTTTTATCTTGCGTATCACTTCACATTTATCTATTTCAAATTTTATTGCTCAGGCACAGAGCCTGTTAAGGTTCTGAAATTCATCACACTAAGCCCTTGCCTCTACTACCTGTAAATCTTGACATCATCAGTAAATTTTATTGTATTGCTATTTTTCCTCACTTTTTCAGGTCATTTATGAATGTCAAGCTGTGCAGGTTCCACGGGTGATTTTCTTGGCGCGCCGAGCATTTCTTTCTGTCCGGTTTCCTATCTTTTGGCAGTTTTTTATCTGTACACAGGGAAGTTTCCTGTAATCAGGTATTTTGATTATCTCATTAAGTTTAAAAAAAAAAAAAAAGGTTGAATTATACTGCACACCTAATAGTGGTAATTAACACCTCTGTTTTGAGATATATCTCAGCTCTGAAGATCTCAGGCCTGAGAATGGAGGGGGTTTATGTAACTTTTTTTTCCAGAAACTTCTTTACATACTGCAGCAGTTTGAGTTTGGAAGAATGGTAATATGCAGTAATAATAAAGAGAAGTAGGACAAGCTTAATGATTATAATCCCATCAGACTAAGACATCAGTCCCAGGCACAATAATGGAATAAGTAACAAAGCGTTCAGGAAAGAATTAAGGCAGTGTCACTCAACCTGGAGTGGGGGAAATAGAAACAATTGGTGTTAATTGTTTTAGTTTGGTTCCTAAGTGCAAGTGTTCATCTTAGCCTTCGGTTAGCACTTGACAGTAATTGCACGTCATTTTCAGTGAGAAACTAAGTGAGAACAAAATCAATATGGTTCATATTAAATTTAGTAGAAAGAAGACAGCTGTAAAAGGCAAGTAGAGGCTCAAGTAGGTCTGTGAATTTGGGGTCTTGGCTTGTATTTTTTTAGTGGTCACATGGAGAAAATGCAAAATGCCAATAATGGAAAATTCGCAGAGGGTGAAGAAATGAGGAAGTGACAAGTAAAACCTCATCATGATGTAGAAAATGTAACCAGCTGCTGGAGCAGGAGCATGGTCCAGGTTTCTCTCTTACTTCTATTGTAGAGTCAAGGTAGTCTGCGCTTCAGTTAATGCACCAAGTGAAACGTGTACCGGGGAATGGCCAAGCTGTGGCTTGTTTGCACTTGAAACACAGCTCAGGGTGTGGTTCTCTGATATGCCATAAATGGATTTAACAGCACACCTTGTCAAAATCGGGGTGTCCCTCCAGGCTCCCGCTCCTGGAACTGCTGCAGCAGCCCAGAGGTGTTTGGGGTGGGATGGGGAAGGGATAGGAAGGTACACAGTGCTGTGCTGCTGGGCTTTCAAGGGCCCTCCTGGCTGAAGCACTTCACGGTGACACCTCTACTACTTTGTTACTCCTTATGCTGGGAGCAGACAGTCACTACTGTCAAAAGTGTAAAGGTAATTTAAAAAAAACCAACGAGCTCTATATCAGGATGCTGCAGTCTGGAAAGTCTGTTGCATGAGCAGCAGGAAAAGGGTGAGTGAGGTAAAGTGTTTATTCTCTTTCCATTTCAGAGTTAGGAGGCAGTAAAAGCAACAGAGAGGGACAATCTTGAATTTGAAGGAAGTGGCTTTACACACAATGTGTAATTAAGCTGTGGGAACTCCCTCCAACAGGATGTCGTGTGTGCTGGAAGTTTACATGGGTTCAAAGAGAGTCTGGACAAGCTCGTGGAAGAGAAATCTGTTTGAGGTTACCAGATTCATGGGAACCACGTCTGACCCAAGAAGCTCCTGAGCTGAAAATGGCTGGAGGGCACAGAGCAGGAAGCTTCTCGTTCATCTTTCCTCTTCTCCTTTTGCTTAGGAATCCAATCCTAAGGTCATCCGGAACGCTCCAATTATGCTCATATATAACACTCAATATACCCATTTCTGTATGTGTGTAGACCTGTAGCAAAGGATGGTCTGTGAGTCTCTAGATGTAGGAAATGTTTAGCTGAAAGGACAAGTCGGTCCAGTGGTCAGTGTCCATGTTGGAGCTACCTGTGGGACACAGTGCTGAGTGTAGAAGGTTGCACAGGTTGTGGTTTGTGCATCTTAATAAAAGATAGTTTGTGTGTTCCCACCAGTTTGATGGTTCTGGGGCATCATTCCTGTACAGCAGGGGCAGGTGGGCTGTATAGGGCTGGAGAGCAAAGCACGGTGTTTTGCTCCTTCCTGTGTAGTGGTTAAAAATCAAGGAAATTTATTAGAATCCAAAACAATTTCCTTCTCTGAGAGGGAGATGAGTTGAGTGTTGTCATACAGATTTATCCTGAAGAGGAAAGCAAGGGCAAAGGCTGTAACTTGATAGGATGAATCCTGCTTTGAGACTTCACATGATATCTCGGATTAGACGTACTGTGTCCACATGACACTCGGCACGGATCTAGTGCTGACAGGTGATTCAGGTTTCCTCCAAAACCTTGCACTGACAGGCTTTATGCTGGATGAGGAATCTCCTGCCCCATCCCAGCCATTGCAGGGGCAGCTTGAACAACACAGCGTGCTGAGCGGAGATGCATTGCATCCCCGTGCCTATGAAACGTGTATTTTATATTTTTGGATAACTTGTAGTGACTGTATAAAATTAATCAGTCATTAAGGGTTCACTGGGGCTGGCAACCAATGTTGCTAAGACCTAATGCAGTTAAGCTGACGCTGCTCCCAGTTCTGGTGATGTGGTACAAAGAGGCTTGAGCTGGTTATTTGTGGAGTTAGCTGGGACCTGGGGAGGTTCCTTAGGTGGGGTGAGCACAGCTGCACTGCTCCTGATTTAAAGCTGGCTCTGGAAATGTACAGCTCTCTTTGCAAGGCACTTTTTCCAAACGAGTAGAACTTGCCAGACTTGAGCCTGGTTAACACACTGTGTGAATGAACTGCTAGCAGAGAGCTGAACACTCAGCCTGCCCTGTCCAAGAACCTGCCCATGTTCAGTGTTTGATCCTGTTGGATACTACACTGTCCTTGTATGTCAATTTTTCAATTGTACTTCAGTCTTAAAACAGAAAATTTCCATCTCTCTGTGGATTACATTTAACGTGCAACATCAGTAGCCTGCCCTGTTCTTCGCCAGCTTTGGGACTTTTTGGAAGTGTTGAATTTCATATGTAGCCCTCCAAAAAAACCCCAGCAGATAGCTTTTTCTCACCAACTGCTCCCACATAGTGCTGTAGTTAGAAATAGGTCTATTTTGCAGTACTGTCAAACTGCTTTATGTGCTGGCTGCAGTAAGGAATATAAATATAGTTGTTTCCCAAAGGCCTTGTTAGCAACGCTTTAAATAGCGTGGCTTTTTGGTTTAGGGGTGCAAGTGTTCACAGGCAAACTTGCACAGAATTAAGAAAATCTCGGTTATTGCAATAAACTGTGTTGACTGTCTCCTCAACAGCAATGACTGCATTCATGCTTTTAGTGTTTGTGTTCCAGTGGGTTGTGATTGAGCTGTATTTCCACCCCAGTAATGCTTGATTTCAGGTTGTACATGGTGTCAGAAGAGCAGATCACCCTGAGCACAGAATGGGTCTGGGTTTACTGTCAGTGCAGCTGTACAGATGAGTTCAGGACAATAAATAAGTGGTCACCTGCAGAATGTTTTGTGGTATGTACTTCTTCCAGTAGCTTTTAGGAACCCTGTAGGAGAAACGTGGATTGTATCTCACTCCATTGTGTGATTGAGTCACCTTTTTCCTTAATGTTTTTTCTTACCCTTATTACAGTCCCAAGGCTGTTGGCTCCCCATTTTGCATCTTCTCTAAGAGGTGAATTGGTGTCCTGCTTTCCTTTACAACTATTGCTGTGTAAGAGCGTGGCCATCCTGTGCTGGTGATGTGGGAAAGAAAAGACCTGACAGCGCATATAGGCTTGCATATGCACAAAGAAGCTGATTTAAGGAGGCAGGATTAGCATTTCAGCAGCAAACTGCAGTGTTTCTGACAGCTGTTTATATGTGTTTTCACTAATGAGAAGTGCAGTGGCGAAAAAGAATTACAAAATCTATCGTTGCTGACATTTTCCATTAGGACTTCAATGGAGAGGAAGGCTGATACTCTCGCCCCCTGTTGGGAGATGTGGGAATCTTGGATTCTTCTCTAGGGGAGGGTTGATTTGAGCAGTTACGTCCTTCTGCCATCCTCCTTCCTGGCATGTCTGCCTGTCCCATTCCCTGGTCATGGTCTTTGGACCATTTCACTCACTCAAATGCTCCGTGTTCAGTCTTTTTCTTCACTGGCTGTACACATTGCCCTAAAAGCAGACCTATTTGCCTCTGGGCTGATCTGCTTTGGGCTCCAAACTGCTTTGGGCTCCAAACTGCTTTGGTAGTTCTCAGTTTTGATGCTGGATCTTGCTAGATGGCCAGAAGAAAACTATGGGAAAAACCTGCTTGTCCACTCTTCATCATTGGAGTCTCTGGGGAAACTCTTTCCTCCTTCCCCTCAGACTTGAACAAAAGTGAGTCTATTTTAAGCGTAAATCCAGGTGCTGGTGCAGGGGCAGTTCTCCCCTGTGGTAGGTAGAGGGCAGGGCCTGACTGGTCAGGGTAGGGGACACCTGAACAGCTTTTCTTTTCTGGTCTGTCCCAGGGCAGGGCTGACGGAATGAAGGGGAAATGAAGCAAGTGAGAGGAGTGCCAGGCTGTAATTCACTCGGCAGCAAACTGTGAGTGCTGTGTGGAGGACTCAGCAGCAAGGCAGTTTTTCTAAGATTTCAAAACCTTTGCCTTCCAACATTCTGGTTTTAAGGACTTCAGCAAGACTAGATGGGAAAGGATTTAAAGAATATTTCCCCTACCCCAGCATCAGAAACATCTTTAATGGTCTTGCTGAACTGCTTCTACTGGGTACTTGCTAACATGTAATAATCCAGAATTTATTTCTTTTTTTAACAAAATTCTGCATTATACAAGGGATCTGCTCATGTGGCATAGCAGGCAGTATAAAGTTGGTGATAGTTAATTGGTAACTGAAATTAAATCTATTCATGATATGTATGTGATGGTAAAGGGCTGTTTCTTCCATTAATTGCTTTCTCCAGGATGAGATCCAGAGTGAGACATACAAACCTGGCATGTTTGTTACCAGCTTATCCAACGTCAGAATGTCAGCAGTGTCCACAATCCTCACTCATGCTGTGTGGCCTTGGGATTTGCAGGAGAGGAGGCACTGGAAAAGTTGCTCCCTGGAAAAATAAATAGCATGCTGAAGAGGCAAATTCCCTTGCAGTAAACAGTAATACTTGGGGGGGAGTACCTTTAAAACACAGGAAAAAAAAATTTTTCCCATTTCTAATTCTTCTGGAGTACTTGGTAGATTCCCTTAACAAGCAGGGCTTTATGCTACAGAAGTCTGGGAGCGTTACTGCCCTTAGAAACAGCAGCCTCATGTAACAAGGATATTAGTGTGGCAACTCGGCAAACAGGAGCTCCTTGTGTTGTAACCTCCTGTGATGTTAGTGCAGTTGAGTAAATGATGCCTAAAACTCGTGTAATACCTGTGAAAGACACTGGCCTAGGTTGAGGAAATGTCAGAATTGAATCTCTTCCATTCAGATGAGTCACTTGAGTCATGTTGTGAGAGTTTCCCCTTTGAATCTAGCAGACTAGCTGGTTTTGAGAATCCTGTAAATGCAATTCATTTAAGAGTAGGAAAAATTGCAGATCTCTTGTCTTGCTGCAGAAGACAGCACAGATTCTCCTAGAAGATCATTGCAGCCATTCTCCTACACTAGTTGGGATAGAACATTTCTTGCTCAATGTTCTGTGTGCATCATCAGTGATGCAGTTCCAGCAGCTTTCTGTGTTGTGTAAAAGGATGAATGTGTAACGCTTATGTTCAGCTACAGTGAGGTAGTAGTAGCTTGGATTTGGTCTGTTTGTTACATCCTCTTAGGTATTTTAGCTCTAAATGTAGACACACACTCACTGGTGACAGGCTGGGCTGCAGCAAATACCAAAGGTGTGTCATGGACATCTTAAATTAAACTCTTTAGGCCAGCAAAGTGCTTTGATTCCCACACACTGCTCGTACAAATTTGATGTATTTTCATGTTTCAGAATACTTGATTAAGAAAACCAGGGCATGTCAAAATGCAGCAGAAAGACCCTACTGCTGTGAATGCTCTTAGTGTTGTCCTTGTGATGCACCACTAAGAAGTAACCCCATTCTAACAATCAGGTTTTTTCTCTATTGTACTACCAAGATGTTGTTTTTCTGAGCCTTTGCCAGACCCGACAATCCCTTACAGCTGCCCACTGGAGAGGAATGTATTTATTTTATCTAAAAATAACCAGCTGAAAGATGCTGATCTGCACACTGAATCCTCTAAATTAGGAAATTATTACTGTAAATGTGTTAATGCATGAGTGACAGGCTGCTGTTGCCATGGCCAGACATCTGCTAAAATTTGAGGACCACATATGGGGATTTGGGACATTGTGGCACCAGTAGAATGGTTTCCATACCCAGACACAGATGAATCTGTCATGAGAAGAAAGCTGGTTGCAGGCTCACGAGCAGTGTCCATCCTTGAGCAGGTTCAGTAGAAGTGAAGTGTATTCTTCTGGCAGCAACTAAGAGTTCACCCTCACAAGGGAGCAGAAACTTCAGGTACCATAAAGCTCAGGTGGATCAGGGGTCTATCTGGTGATCAGACCTGACATCCTGAGGTATCTGTGTCTTCTGTGGTAGTGCTCTCAAATGTGAAACTAAAGTAAAAAATATTAGGATGCCACAAGTCAACAAAAAAAAAAAATGACGTGGGTGAGGCTTTTTGTGACCATCCAGGAGGATCCTCTAGAAATTGGCAGTGAGGGAATTTTAATTCCCTCATTTTTCGATGTGCTAGATGGAGGGGACTGCTCTGCAGGTTTGAGATGTCCTGAGGACTGTCCCACACATAAGACTGTGAGCAGGGGAGAGTCTCATGGGGTGGGTCCTGAGCAGTGGGAAGGAAGTGGTTGAGCAAACACTGCTGAAGGGCATCTTGGGTCGGAATGATGTCAATGGATCTCAGGAAGCATTCAGGCAGGGAGAGTTTCATGATAAGCTTTTCTCAGGAAAAAGACATTGAGGAGATAAAATAAAGCTGCTGAAATCATTTTTATATGTATACATAAATTTTTCAAACTTTTTTAGGGAAAGATTTGTAGAAAGCAATACATTAGATGATTTTTTTTTTTTGAAACAGAACTGTAGTTTCCTCACAATGCTGAGGCATAAGTATGTAGAAGGCCAAAGCATAAAATGAGATTGAACTGGCAAGGAGCACTTAAAAAATAATCTGAGTGACGGAAGTATTTAGAGGAAGATAAAGGAAGAGTTGATCTGATAATCCATTGAAAAATACAGTTATCCGTAGGTGATGCCAAAAGGGTCACCTACCCTAAGTGCTATTGCAGGTGACACAAGTGATCACAAGCCAGAGCCCCAGCCGCTGGCACAGAGGAGAGAGAGGGAGGATACCAAGGAAGGACAGGTTATCCCATTCTGTCATCCGCCTACTTTGTCTCCAGGGTGGTTTCGTCAATGGCCTAGATAATTATCTGGGAATCATGATTATTAAACTTGCATCTGACAGACTGTGATTAAGCTGGAGGACAGAGCTAGAACCTGGAGGTAGAATAAAACATCAATCAGCAGAAGGATAAATAAAAGCCTGACGCTGGAATATTCAGTTGCGTGAATAGAGGACTAGTTACTGTATAGCCATCCAGATGAAAAAGGATCTGGGAGTTATCAGGAATTAAAACCTGGATGTATCGACAGTTCTGTCTTCTGGGGAGGGGAGGAAGAAAGAAAAAGTCATACACTTCCAGACTGGTGTTTAAGCAGCAGGGTATCCTGGGAGATCAGTGAAATAATCCTTCAGCTCTGGGCACTGTTCATACAGCCCTAGGAGAAATACTGGATTCAGCTTTTGGGCTCCACACTTGGGTGCATTTGTACCAGTTGGACTCTGCCCAGAAGGGAGCAACGGGAAGGTCTGAGAAATATGATCTACAGAGAAGGCTTGAATAAACTGGAATTGTTTTGCCCGCAGAGAAGATTAAATGAAGACGTGTATTCTCGACTGCAGTGGGGAAAGGGAATAATCTATTCTCCAACGGCCGTGACCAATAGGATAAACAGTAATGTGCTTACATTACATCAAAGAAAGTTGAGGGTACTATTGGGGGGAGTTTTCTTATATTAAATATTGCAGAACACAAGAGTAGACGGTTTCAGAGGTTTTGTAGGACTTGAAGAGCAGAGTAGCCAAAGCTGACGTTAGGTAGAACTTGTAAGTAGTTGATCTTGACGTGGTACAGAGGACAGATGATTTCCAGTTCTGTAAAATTCAAATACTACCACTGCTAGAAAGTGTTCAAACCCATCTAGAACCACTGGGAAAAAAACCTTTTGAAAGCTTGGACCATTTAAAACCTTCCACAAATGTAAAAATAACCCGAAAACCACAGGGTAAATAACTTGAACTTGTGTACATATATATTCACAAGGTGAAAGAATCTCACTTTAAAGATAGATTTGGATTTCTTGACCCGTGGTGTCTGGCAAAGCTGTGCTCTACAAGTCCTTGAGTGCTTGCTGCTTGGTGGGCTGAAATGCTCCTTCTCTGTTTGCACCTGAAGCAGAAGTACAGAATCTCTGTAATATCTACTGCTCCTTCACCACATAGCAGTCCTAAAGGTTGCTTTTAGATGGGTAGTTCTACCTTTTTACTTAATTTCATAAGCCAAGAGAAGAGGTGGAAAGGGGAATATGTTTTTGCTGTGTCCTTTAAATCTCTTCTGTGCTTCTTTGGGCCCCTCCCTCCTCGCCAGCAGGCCTAGTCATCCTCATAAACTTTGTTCTGGGTTTGTCATGGCAAAAGTTAACTCACAGGGGTGCTCTCTCTGTGGTGTTTTGGTCATGCAGTCATAGGTATTGTGGTGGTGTTGCTCTTTGCTCCATTTCCAGGAAGTTTCACGGGATGACTAAGCGGCTTCCCCTGGAGTGCCTTTATGTTAATGGAGAAGAAAGTAGTTATGGTTCTGTCCTCGTTCCAATCCCTTATAGCCAGGCCTCTCCCTAAGTCTCTGGCTTGTTCCAGCATTGGTCACAAACAAGTGCCTGGAGAAGAGAGAGAAGAGAGCAGGCACATATATATAGTGTTGGTTTTGTTTGATTGGCCAGATCCAACACAAACATCCCCTTCAGTCTCACCCTGACTCTTGGCTTTCCTTAAACCTTTAAAGCTTCCATACTATCTTCTAAAGGTCAAAGTTGCTTGTGAGCAGGTCATGAATGTACAAATGACGCATTGGACAGCAGAGATCTGTGTGGAGCATCATGGGGGTCTCCCCTTCTGTGTCCCCCCCTTTACTTACTGCAAGCTGGTAGCAGGGTAGATTAACCTGGTAACAGCAATGCCCAGGAAAGTAGATTGAGCAGTGAGATGTGTCCTGCTCAGATCCTTTGCAGTGTAGTGGTTGTAATCTGAGGAACAGGCTGGTTACCTCAAGATCCTTTCGTTGGTGCTCTGACGTGGCAGTAGGTGCTCCTCAGTCCAGCTGACTGGCACATTGTAGTTAAGGCAACTCAGTGTGACAAGAAAACGTTCCTGCCCTTGAATCAAAGCATCTCATATTTGAGTACCTGGAATACACTTTTGAGAAGGTGCTCTCAGGCAGTGCTGCTCACTCACTCGCTGTCTCTGGGTGTTCCTCTCTTAACCTTTAGAATAGATCAATAAATGCTAAACCAGACCCATCTCCTCTCCTTTCTATTATTTTTGCACCCAGTGGCTTATCAGTGTGTTGACAAGCTCTGGGAAATGTTTTTTCATAAAAGGATGGGAATTTGAACTCACTCGAGTCGAGGTATCTGTGTGCATCTCTGACGGACATGTAGAGTGGATTTAAAAGTTCTCATTAATTGAAAACTTACTGGTTATTAATTATTAGCAGCATCACAGTGAAAAGCTGTAGCAGTTGAATTAATAAGTTGTCATTTTGTTTTTCAGCTATGGCAGCCATTCGAAAAAAGCTGGTTATAGTGGGAGATGGTGCCTGTGGAAAGACCTGTCTGCTGATTGTATTTAGCAAAGACCAGTTCCCTGAAGTTTATGTTCCCACCGTCTTTGAAAACTACGTAGCAGATATTGAAGTGGATGGAAAGCAGGTATGTGAACCCTTCTGTAAGAGCCAGAATGAACCTGTGTTTGTTCAGAATAGCGGGGAGATCTCCGTGCTTCTTTAACGAGTTGTTTAATAAGTACATGTGAGTAGTTCTTATGTTGTAAATGTATTTTTCAATATTAAGCATGTTCCTGTGAAAAACAATATTGGCCTTGCTAGAACCTGCTCATATCCAATGTGTGTTTAACAGCCTGCTTCTAACCTTACACAAATTGGGGTTCTGAAAGTCACGTAGTTAGTCCAAGCAGAGTGTTGCAGCAGGTGGGAGGGGATGGAGCAATTCAAAGACATGCTGAAAACACAGGGCTACTGGCCATTGTAATGGAGTCCCTTCTTTGATAGGGACCTGGATTAACAAAGACTAATTCCTGCAGTCTTTTATTTCATTCCCACTCCTTGCAATGTGCAGGATCCTCTTGAGAACAGAAGACTGACAGGCTTCAAAAGGGGTTGATATCTGTAGGGTACATCAGCATCATCTGTCCTGCACAGTTCTTAGCAGCCAGGCATCCACAGCTCAGTGAGCTTCATCTTTAGTTTGTACTTCAGTAAATTAATCATTCAAATATTTCACTTCAGTTTTAAATATTTTGAATTTTGGTTTTCAATCTGTGGAGCTCTGGAGTCCTTTTGTTTAGCAAACAAGCAGACATGCCAGACACCTGCTCCAAGAGGCAGCTGCCAGGCTGCTCTCTGATCCCTGGGTGGGTTGCCTTCTGCACTTACATCAGCAAGGTGCTGGGTGATGTGTAAAACTGTCCCTTTGCGGGATACTCTGGAAGCACACAAAGCAGGAAGTTTGCACCTTCAAAGCTCAGCTATTTCCAAAGCCTCTCAGGCAGCCACAGTGTGTCTGTTTTGTTCCCGTGACCGCACGGAGCTGACTGGGTGCCGTGGATCTGCAGGTCAGGCGCGTGGCAGGTTTTGGTGCTGCGCTCCCCTGTGTCCTCTCTTGCTGTGACACGGGCCTTTGCTCTGGGTTCAGGTACAGCCAGAACATCTTTCAGTCCACTCTAGTTCAGATGCAGTGACTGATGGGATGAAACCGCTCAGTTTGAACCCTCACTGGAGCAAAAAATTTCTTGAGCTAGTTTGGGGCTTTATGTTACATTCGATTTCCTGCTGTTACAGGGATAGGGTTTTTGTGGGTTTAGTCATGATAGTTCATGCTAGTTGAGCTTATGTCTCCCATAATATGAATTAGTAAGAGAAAATTTACTTCTAGATAAATGTTAGACTATGTCTTTTTCCCCAAGTTTCTATATCGTATCCTAGACACTAAGGAGTATTGTTTAAAACATGTATGAGATCCATTTCGCCCTTATCACTGAATCAAACTTCCTCATTCCTTTCTGCCTGAATCTCTGCATCTCTGAATGAGTGAGCAGGGAGTCATGCCCTATCAGCAGTCATGCCTATATGCAGCCAGTAGCTAAAGAAAAATTGCATGAGCTGCTTGAGCAGTGTCAGCTGATTTTATTTTTGTAACTAGAGGATATATTTTATTCAAGGACTTTGTCTTCAGAAAACTTGATTACAGAAGTTTATGGGAGAGCAATGCTTAAGCCTGTTCTGTTTGACAGCCACGTACCTCTGTTTTCCTAGAAGAGCGTTACCAGAAATGTCCAGAAGTCACATGAACACAAAAAGGTGGTGGAAGGAGATGTGTTTTCTTAGGTAGAGCAAAGGAAATTATTCCAGTGTCATGAGAGGGAACCCTCAACAGACAACTCTCTAAAAAATATGAACATTTGCCACAGAATTCACATTTGCAAGTGAAGAAGTGACTCTGAGAGGAGGAGTGTTTCTGACAGAAGAACAGAAGGTTATTTTTGTGTATGTGTGCAACTTAAGGCTTTGTCTCTTCACAATTTAACTAAACAGTTGCTTTGCACATTCACGCTCACATTTGGGTTCCAGTTCTGCCCATCTGTCTTTATCTGAGCTGCTGTGGACTTTTTTCCTGGAATTTTTGAACATAAGAGTTTAAACAAGAAGGAGCCCACTCCTTTGCGAAGGCAGACTCATGAGAGAATCTCAAGCTAGAGAATGCTTTAAGAGCTTGATTATAGTTTTTAAATTTCCTGGATTAAATGTTGGCTAATTCCTTCTATAGTTTTAAACAATCCTATGGTGGGGGTGTTCTCCCCAGGCTCCAGCATAAGTAGAAATATTCAGAACATGAGGTGCTGTACTCGCTTCTTAGTAACCAGAAGCTTTACACACAAATCAGGTTTGTTTCAAAGCAAATTACAAGTGTACATTTCTGCTGTGATGGTTTAATGAACTTCTGCAAAAATAAGTACAATCTTGACATTTCTTAGTCACGACAGGTTCCAGCTGTAAACCCATTGAAAATGTGCATAATCCTGAAAAGCATATACTTAGTCCACTTTCACTGAAAACTGGCATTTCTGGGATGCTTGTCAGAGATTCCCAGGCCTTTGGAGCTGATTCACTTTGATTCTTCTGTCTTGCTTTTCTGCTGGTAGCTTTTACATCCGTTCAAAGAATTGACACTGGTCATGGATATAAATTAAAATCTCTTAAGCTGCAATAAATCGATTTTTGGGGTTACAGAATGTAAAATTCCTCACAGTTCTCCTGTCAAAGTGGTTTGTCCCCTAGTCTCCTCCTTTTGTGTGGTGTTGACTGAACTATTTTATCCACTCCTGTTTGGTTACTGCCTTTGAATCAGAACTTCCCAGGTGATCTGACTAACTCCTTGTGTTTATTTTGCAGGTTGAGTTGGCTTTGTGGGATACAGCAGGACAGGAAGATTATGATCGACTTAGACCGCTTTCTTATCCAGATACTGATGTTATACTTATGTGTTTTTCAATTGATAGTCCTGATAGTTTAGGTAAGTAGATCGCTAATTGAGTTGGAACCACTCCTCTGTATCACTGTATTCCCCTTGGAAATCGTGCTGTAGAATATATTTTCACTTGAGAGCTTTCCTAGTTCCAGAATTCAGGCTGGTTTGAGTGGACAGTTGTCACACATAGGACCTTAAAGGCACCTGTGTTCTTCAGCAGCGCTGAGGGTCACGAGAGCCACGGCACACTCTGTGTTTGCCGAGGCTCTGCTGCCCAATTTGAGGCACCCTTAGCAGGGGGGCAGCTCCCCTAGGTCAGCACCCCAGCCCAGCTGTGTGCCTGTGCCTTGGAGGGGCTGCCACAAAGGCTGCAGCTGCACTCTGCTGTGTCCAAGAGCCCTGTGAGTACAGAAGGTGACCACTGAGGGGCATGGCCCTCCCAGGTTTTAGTTTTACTTCTTTTTTTAATTTCTCTTTAGAAGTTGTAGGTCCTTACACAGTCAAGACCACACTGTATCCAGGCAATGGAGTAACTTACTTTCTGTGTAAATGGGAGAACTAGCTCTGTGTTTTCTTCCCTTCCACACCAACCCTCCCTTTACTCCCCCATTTGTTCAAGCTTGAAATATTTTGAGTTACTGGTCCCAAATAACCCCGGGGATTTTGCTCTTTGTTTGGTGAATTAAAAACATGGGCTACAGCTACCCTGAGGAGGGTTCTCTCATGGGTGGAAATGATCAGGGGCTGCAGATTTATACTCTCCTAGTCTGCTTTACAGAGATGGAGATTTCCATCTGCTTGTGATGGAGAAAAGAGAAGAGTTGCCTGATTTATGATTTCTGAACTCTAAAAGCATTTCAAAAGTGTGTATTTGATGGGCACCTCTTCTGTGTGCAGTCCAAATCTTCACTGATTGATTTTTAAATCTAATATGTAGATGTTGATGTACTTGATCTTGCAAAGATGTTTTAGAAGAGCATAAGGAGCAGGAGATAGAGATACTCTAATTTCTAAGACTTAACATCTCTGGAACTTTGATTTCTGTCCCCTTTAAACTGGTAATTACTCCATCCATCCAGTGTAGTCTGCTAAACAAATACATGGCGGTAACATTTTTTCAAAGAAGTGAGTTTCTGTAAAGATTTTCTTTCCGCTTCTCCCTTCCTGCTCACCAGTATCTGGGTGCCAGGATCCCTGGGAGCAGTGAAGAGCTTTTCAGCTCTGCAGTATCTAAAGGCCAGCACACCTGAGCACTCCAGGTGCAGCTGCAGAATTGATGTTTTGGCTGTAGAGCAAAAACTGGCTTCAAAATCCTTGTCTAAGTTGCTCTTTCAAGAAGAAAATATGCCATAATACATAATAGTGAAGATCTCTTCAAAAGCTGAATGGAATTTCATGAAGATAAACTGGGGTTATGCAGCCTGCAGGTACATCCACAGGTGAATCTCAAGTGTCTGAGAGCTTCTGAAAGCAAAGCCAGATGTTTTGGGCTGTTCAGCACTTCCTGCTCTGTACAATTTATCAAGGTTTTGCTTTCAGAAGCCCTTAAGTCATCCTTCCATTAAAAAAACAAATGTAGGGCTGTGAGGAGGAGGAGAAGGTTTCTTGTATATGAGCACAAATTCATTTGCTGCAGGTAGGGAGAAATGGCAGATTGGAAATGACTTACACAAAGCAAAGCATTTGGTTTTGTATATCTGTAATTAGTGTGTGGAACGTTTCTGCTAAAGTTAATGGCAGAGTTGAGAGCGGTTGTTTGATGTTCCTTTATAAAAAGAAGTGAAGTTAAAACTTAGGCTTCAGTGTTGTACCCATCTTTAGCTTCTGGAGATGAATAAAATGTTTCTCTTGAAGCAAAATATTCCATAACTTTCTACTCCAGAATTCTTCTGCATGCTGTTCTTTGCAGTTTCTATGCTAACCCTTGCCAGGTATCTACTGAGAGATGTAGAGAAGCCAAGAGGTTATGTGTCCTTCAGCCTTCAAATTACCACAGACAGGCTTGAGTTTTTTTGTAGTACCAGAACAGTCTATTTGTTTCCCGTGTTAAGAGCAGAAAAAAAGGCATCAGTGTGGATTAGCAAGATACAACCACTCAGGTAAAAGCTTTAAAACAAAACTCCCCAGAAGCGAGTTTTAGTACAGTCATACTTCTATTTATTTCTTTCAGAAAACATCCCAGAGAAATGGACCCCAGAGGTGAAGCATTTCTGCCCCAACGTGCCTATCATCTTGGTAGGAAACAAGAAGGACCTGAGGAATGACGAGCACACAAGACGAGAGCTGGCCAAAATGAAGCAGGCAGGTTCCTTTTGGAGTCTTACAATAAGGGAAGATGCGTGTGGTGGTTGTGGCAGAGCATTAAACAGGCACCCACAGCTGGCTGTCAGCTGCTGTGGGCTGTGTGATCAGCACCTCCCCATGGCAGGCACCACGAGTATCTATTGCCTTTAACTGAGCGTCTCTTTTTTCCTGTTTGGAGATGTCATTTTTAGAGAAAGGCACTCTAAGCAGTGAGAATGGCTGTATGGGGTTACTAGCAGTCAGCTGCTCTCTGTTCTTCAGAGCTGGATCTCTGAGGTAGAAAGGAATTAATTAGGAGATGACCAGCACATCAGAGCAGGCACTCTGGAGCTGTTCTTTATTTGGTGTGTTCAGGATGTGAAAGGAAATGGTTTTATTGGTGGGTGTTGCAAGGTGATAGTCACAGGTGCTGTAGCTCATTCCTGAGCCTATCACTAGGTTTCATTTTCAGATTGAGCCTGAAACCCCCAACTTGGGAATGGGACTGCAGATATTCTGCTCTCTCCTGGAAGTTTTGCTCCTGTATCATAATATTTGGGGTTTTTATACAAAGACTGAGGCATTAATTTTGAGATTTGTTCATAGGCTTTTTTGCAGTTGCAGCAAAGAATTGCACAAATGTTTCCTCAGAAATAAGCAATCATTTGATTAAGTTGCAAAGGGTCTTGCAGCCTTCAGGCTTAAAGGTGTCAGCAAACTGATCATGTCCTCGGGCATTGGATTCTTAACTAAGCAGTTAATTATGTGCCTTGAATCCAGAAATTCCTTTGCATTTGTTGGGAAGCTGGGTGGGAAGAGGAAGACCGATGTGGGTTTGGATTGACCTCACCTGCTGGTTTTGTGCTGTTCCAGGAGCCTGTCAAGCCCGAGGAAGGCCGGGATATGGCAAACCGCATTGGTGCATTCGGGTACATGGAGTGTTCGGCAAAGACCAAAGACGGTGTGAGGGAGGTGTTTGAAATGGCCACTAGAGCTGCTTTGCAAGCCCGGCGTGGCAAGAAAAAGTCCGGGTGCCTTCTCTTATAAAGCATGGCCAGAGGAAGATGGCCAAAGCAGCACCCTGCACTTGAGTAATTTTGAAGTGCTGTTTATTAATCTTAGTGTATGATTACTGGCCTTTTTCATTATCTATAATTTACTTAAGAGATTTAAAAATCGAGTCATCTTGCTACCAGTATTTAGAAGCCAACCATGATTTTTATAACAATCTGCATCAAATTCATCTGTGCACCCAAGGTTAACCTCAACATTCCTCTAACAAACCTTTTCTGCACTCACAGGATATGCCAGGCGCTAATTGAAGACAATTCTCTATCTTCTTTCTTCTCTCTAGAAAGAGAAAAAGCTGTCAACACAGAGGATTGGTCTGTAACTACTTTATAACTAACGTCCTATTCTAATTGAGTACAACAGTTACATGGCTGTATGGAATCGAGCGTAGCTTCAGTGCTATCACATTTAGGAAGATCTGATTTTCATGGCTCGGTGGTGTAAAAACATGAGTTTGAAAATGTGATCACTCTGAAATGACCAAGTCCCATTCAGCTAAGGAAAAGTGAGGGTTCTGTGGTTTCATGTTAGTTACCTTTTAGTTACTGTGTAATTAGTGCCAGTTTAAATGTATGTTACCAAAAATAAATCTATTTACCCCAGCTTAGATGTAGTATTTTTTGTATAATTGGATTTCCTAATACTGTTACTTGTAACCTCTGCGTTAAGGTGTTCTGGGTTTTTTAAGAAACTGTATTTGAAAATAAAGTCCTGATGGAAAGCAGCTGATCCTCTTCCCCTTGTTCATTTGTAAGAGTCTGACCCATTTGAATGATTTGAGTGGTCTGCACACCCAGGAGGAGTTTTTTTCCATTACGTGATGTAGGGATGAGAAAAGAGCCTGCTCACACTCAAAGCTTCTGAACTGTTCAGTTGCCTTAAATTCATTGCTGGACCCAGTATCAAAACTTTAAAAAAAAAAAAAAGAAACTTTTTGTGTAAGTTTGGTTACCATGTAGTGATCAGACTCCTAACCTGTGAACTTCTTGCTGTTCTGCAGCCAACTAAACTCTTTCTGTATTTTCATTTTCCAAGAACTAATAGAATAAAGGCAGTTTTCTAAGCTCCCTGTATCCTGGTGTCTGTATTCCTCACTCTGGGTTTTTTGGCCCAGCATCTGACAGCCTGAATCAGAAATACCATTTTTGATACAGCTGTGAGACGATTCTCTGAGCAGTTGCAAGTGCTTTAATTTAATACTCATTTTTGTTTCCCTGACAGTGATACTATCTGCTGCTCACGGTGGTTTCCGAGTGCTGCAGCAGAGCAGAGGTGGAATATCTCACCTGGCCCCTGCAGTGAGCAGCAAAGCTTCCCAGGAGCTTCTGGTACTCGGACCAGATGAGAGGCCAGCAGTTGAGCCGAACTTGTTGGTCCTGAGCACAGGACTAGAGGAGCAGGAGGAGGCTGTGCAGGAGGAAGGGAGGAGCAGTGTTGCTGTGGGAGCAGGTGATGGTTTGCAGCAGCCGGGCTGTGCTGGAGCAGCAGCAGAGGCTGCGCGTGGCAGGGTGTTTGCTGGGCCATGCCATGAGGGATGCCTTGGAGCGCTGCAGCAAGGGCTGGGCTCGAGGTGTAGGCCCTGTGCTGCACCCAGGCTGGAGAGCAGACTGTGCTGCTCCTGGGGGAGAAACCACAGGGAACAGCAGTGGGCATCTCCATACTCACTGGGATTTACAGCAGCTGCTGCTGAGCCAAGAGGCTCCACGCTGGGCTGGGCAGGAGAGTCCAATTGCTGATGACAACCCATGTCAGTGAGCACCTGGCTGCATCCCATAATGGCCTACAAAATGCCCATGTCATTTTTTTTCTTTTTTTGGACAGTGTTCCTGCTTCCTTTTCCTGCAGCAAAGGAGACGCAGAGCCAGCCATGGGAGTGCCCAATACCTCTGGTCCTTGTCCTCCCTGTGCAGCCACAGGCACCCAGAGTGATGCCTCTGGCCAGCCTGGTGGTGTCACCTGCCCCACCCTTCCCTCCTTCCTCTCCTGGGTGTTTGTCCTCCCCCCGTGGGTGACTGGGCTGAACAGAGCGGGAAGTTCACAGCTGCAGCAGGGACCGCCTGGGACGATTTCATGCGCTGCCCTGCTGACAAGTTAAGTTGCTCACTTGCAGTTCCCTTTTTTGGGGGGGATGTTGCAGTTGAACAAACCCGGGGCTTTTCAGTCTTGCAGGGTTGCAATGTGCTGTGGTCACAGTTACAGAGCAGCTCTTCAGGGGCCTGGAGTCAGGCCTGTTCCTCAGAGCCAGCTCGTGGGCTGCATATCTGTGGATGGACTTCCACCCAACAGTGACTTATCCCAGTTTTAAGCTCTTGCTGACCTCCAGCACTATCTGAGTCCTCAGCCTTCCTGCCTTTGAGGGCTGGCAGCCTGGCTCCCTTTTGGTTCCTGCCACATCTGTCACCTCTGGAAGCCACGTTTTTTCTGGATGAAAATGAGCTGAGGGGACAGATGGCCAAACCTGACCTGGGAAATGGGAGCTCGGCACTTGTGCAGAGTGATCCAGGCTGGCAGGGGGCAGGGGAAAAGCTGGGAGTGCCTCCCTGGGCAGGGGAGGGAGGGAGTTCAGTGCCTGAATGATGTAAGCAGGAGGCCAGAAAGGTGTGGTTTTGTGGCCGTTGTTATTCCTCTCTGCTGTTAAACAGCAATTTTCTGACCTTGTAGGACAGCTGTCACTTGTCATCTCAAAAGGTGTCCCTTGAGCCCATCTAGTCCCTCAGGAGCTTCTGTCACTCCTCTGGGTCCAAGTTCAGCTGGCTCCACAGATTGTGTCCAGGCATAGGCCATAACTCTGAGCCAACAAGGAAGTTCAACTCATTCAGTGTCATTAGACCTCACTCGTCAAGGACGGGAAAGCCCTGACCTCCACTTCCCTGAAAAGGGCAGGACCTCAGCAGTAAACTCCCTACTTCAGATGAACTCCCCAGGTCCAGACAGGACTGAAGGTGCCAGTCTGAGCAAGTGTCAAAAGTGGCAGCAGAGATGCCTCTCTGGCCCTGCCCTAAGGCAGGTCACCCCAAAGGGAAATTCCTCTTCTTCAGGAATCCTGGCTTGTCATGCCCCGGGGGCAGGTGAGGAGGAGTCTGTGCAGACTGTAACTCAATTTACTCAAGAGGTCATGTGCCTCTGCTCATCCATCAGCCATTTTTCCAGCTCTGATATCTTTCAGGACACTTGTCATGGCTCCTGCCATCGCTGCTGCAACACACTGCATGTCCCCAAAGATGCAAGACAATCGGGCAAGTCCCAACAATGTGCCACTGCCAGGAAATGGAACTATTCCAATTCCCAGTCGGGGGGGCAGGTGCCAGAAGCGGCTCAAAGCAAAACCCCCAGACCCTGCAGTCACCTGGGCACCCAGACCAGAGGCAGAGGGTTGTGTGGTACCCGTTAGTGACAGCTGGCATTTTGTGACAAGTCCCCCCTCCCAAGCGTGAAAGAGGCAGACAGTGTGGGGGGGCCCTGAGTGCATCCCCCCGTGCAGGGCCCAGGCTGCCTTGGCTGGGGGCCAGGGCTGATAAGCAGCTGTCTGACCTTGGGCTGTTGTGAGCGGAGCTCACTTGGTGCAGATGCTGGCAGGAGCCTCAGCAGGCGCTCCCTGCTTCCCCCTGGGAGCTGTGCTGGAGCTGAGGCCCTGGCTCTTTGTCCCTGCCAAGCTGTGCTTCCCCATGGTCCCTGTTGGTCCAACCCATGGATGCAGCCTCGAGGCCTGACCCCGGACCTGGCTTTTCATGGGGTGCTCTGGAGAAGGGCGGTGTTTCAGAAAGACCCGTGGAGGAGGGGATGGGCCACATTTCCCAGTGTGGGCACAGCCTATTCAGTTAGGGCTGCCTTGAAGCTGTGGGAAAAAAGAGCAGTCGCTCCTGTGTGACTTAGAGGAGCAGTAAGGCAAGAACTGGTCAAGGATAGGGAAAAGCAATCCCTGGAGTTAGAGGGAACCTCCTCTTCTTTATCTAGTGAGGATATAGCAAGCTGTAGCTCTGTATGCAGGCTTTACCAGCCTCAAAGAGGTGGAAAAACTATAGAAGGATACTAGAAGGGAATTTATGGCCTCTCTTGGACACAAACTGAAGCTGTTCCTCCCCCGAAGCCATCTTAGTGGCAGTGGTGCCCTTGGAGGATGCTGCAGGCTCAGAGCGCTGCACTGTGTCACCACAAAGGTTGGAGCTCCTGGGATCGCAGAATCAACTAGGTTGGAAAAGATCTCTGAAATCATCAAGTCCAACCTTTCACCTTGCTTCCTAGACCACTAAGTACCACATCCAGTCTCTTCTTAAATACCTCCAGGGACGGTGAATCCACCACCTCCCTGGGCAGCCCATTCCAACGTCTGATCGCTCTCCCTGACCACTTTGCGTCTTGCTGCTTTTCCACGGCCTTCCCCAGCATCTGCGACACTCCCCTGTGACACTTCGGCCTTTCAGAGCCGGCACGCCCGGCCCGCTTCTCCTCGGGACATCTCCATCGGGCGGGGCAGGGCTCGGCAGGGCCGTGCCCGCGGTCCGGGGCGGTGTCGGGGGCGGGTCCCGGCGGTCCGGGGCGGTGTCGGGGGCGGGTCCCGGCGGTCCGGGGCGGTGTCGGAGGCGGGTCCCGGCGGTCCGGGGCGGTGTCCGCGGCGGGTCCCGAGGGCTCGGGGTGGGCGGATCGCGGCGGCGGCGGCGGGAGCTCAGTGCGGGCGATGGCGGCGGCGGGCGCGGCCGGGCGAGCGGCGGGGCTGGCGGCGGGGCTGGCGGGGTTGGCGGCACGGCCGCTCGGCGCGGCGGAGCCGCTGTCGCTGGGCTCGCTGCGGGGGAAGGTGCTGCTGGTGGTGAACGTGGCGTCGCTCTGAGGCACGACCACCCGCGACGTCCTGCAGCTCAACGAGCTGAAGCAGCGCTACGGGCCCCGCGGGCTCCAGGTGCTCGGCTTCCCCTGCAACCAGTTCGGCCACCAGGTAAGGCGGGAGCGGGGCGGGCCGGGGAGCGGGGCCGGGGAGCGGGGCCGGGGACCGGGGCGGGGGAGCGGGGCCGGGGAGCGGGGCGGGGGAGCCGCGCACGCCATGCGGGCTCTCACGGGCTGTGCGCGGGGCGGGCTTGTTCTTGTTTTCCCCCAGGAAAATGGCACCAACGATGAGATCCTGCCCATGCTGGAGCACGTTCGCCCTGGCAACGGGTACAAGCCCAATTTCATCATGTTCGAGAAGTGCGAGGTGAACGGGAAGGACGCGCACCCGCTCTTCACGTTCCTGAAAGAGGCGCTGCCCTTCCCGCACGACGACCCCTCCTCGCTGATGACCAACCCGCAGTACATCATCTGGTCCCCGGTCTGCCGCAACGACATCGCCTGGAACTTCGAGAAGTTCCTCATCGGCCCCGACGGGGTGCCCTTCAAACGCTACAGCCGGCGTTTCGAAACCATCAAGATCCAGGACGACATAGAGTTGCTTCTGCAGAAGGCTCCCTAGAAAGTCCTCTGCCTGTTCCCCTCGTTCCCTGCTCCCCTCACTATGCACCTGCTTGTGTTTCTCGCAGGGAGCTGCTGCTCTGGCAGAAATCCCAATGTCTCCTGCAGGTTTTGCTTATGATGGTGCATCTTCCAAATCCTTGAAGTGTACTTGATGTTTTCAAAAGTTGCATGGGAATGTTTGGGAAGCTAAGCCGGGGCAAGCAGCTGTGAATCTCAGTACCTTACTGTGATTCTCTGAATAAAAAAATGTGTACTTTCTTTAAGGCTGTGACTTGATAAATCTGGGTGAATTGGGTGAAACATGGTGGGTGCATTAGCTGTTCATCAGCCCGTGTGGGTGCTCCCAGACTCAGAGCACTCGAGTGTGGTAGTGCAGTCAGGGTGAGGGCAGTGTGATGGGCAACCAACCTTCATGAACTCTGCAAGCTGTGAATTGGAATCTGCCCTGTGTGTAATGAGCCTGGCAGAGCAGGAGGGTGGCACGGAACAGGCAGACCTCACCACACTGCTTACTGGACCTCCCTCAGGGCTTCCCTGCAGAGGGAACTTGCTGGCACGTGGCCAGGGGTTGATTTTACACTGACTGGCAGGTTCCCAGTGTGGCTACCAGCAACAGGCTGCGACACGTTAATACCTGTTGGGGCAGGGGGATGAGTGATCCTGCAGCCTGGGCCGGCACAGGGCTGGGGTAAGGAGAGCCTGTTGGCCAAAGCCCAGCTTATTATCTGCCCTCCATTAGCAGATGCCCAGGGGGCACCCAGAACAGGAGCGGCACCGATGGTTGTTGCTGCACCTCCCCTTGTCCCAGAGCCACTGCCCCCTCGCTGCCTTAGCTGTCTCCTGGCTCTATCCTAATTTGCACTGGTGGTAACCCAGCATGGATCCCTACGTACTCGCTCAGTCCTACGTGAAGCCTGAATCACCGTTGTGCATCCCCAACACCTTGCAATGCAGGGAATCACACAAAGAACCAGTTGTTTCCTGTTCCCACTGCAACACCAGCCCATTCAGCCACTTCTCCCACGGAACTCTGCCCGGCCTCGGAGCGTCCTTGTTGCCCTTTGGGCACGGGAATTGCATGTGACGCTCCAAGTGCAGGTCTGTCGGGGTTCAGGAAATATTTTCTTTTTTTTACTCCTTCCCTAACACTTTTTTGACTCCTGCCAACCATGGAGCTGACAAGTATTTCATGGAGTTGCTACAACTGGACTTGATGATCTTAGAGGTATTTTCCAACCCTGATAATTCTATGATTCAATAATAATTCTGACACGTTGTCCCTGCACAGGAATCCTGGTTTTATACGCTGCTGCTGAACAGCTGGAATTAGGATTGGTTCTCCCTGGAAAACTGTGTGCCTGTGTCAAATTTCACCTGCTCTCCTCCTGCCCAGTGGCTCAGGTCCTTCTGCAGGGACATTTTCACTCCTTAAATGGCTCTGTGAGTACATTTTCATTACAAGACACTCCTCACAAGGCCTTGTAGCACTGATGATAAACTTGGTGTGGGACTGAGGAGTTCTAACCCAGACTAGAAACTCTGGCTTCTCAAGGGAAAGGTGTAACACTTTCAAGCATTAGTTTTTGTAACTAAAACACTTGAAGTTTGAAGGTTTGGGGTTTTTTTTCCTGTTTGTAGCTTCTCCCTTCACAAATTCACCAGCTGCTTTGTTACTGTACCTATGTCCAAGGCTCTCTCAAGGCTGAGGAGAGACTGGGGCAGATCCTCCAGCTGGCACCACCCGGTACCCCTGAGTCATTGAGCTTTGAACTCAGATTGCACAATCCTCACCGGGTTATTTCTTAATCCCAGCATGGCTTTGTAGAAAAAAACAGGATGTTTTCAACAGCTATTTCAGCAGATGATATATGGTTTAGGGGATTATTTTTTCAGTTAAGTCTACTTCCCCCATTAATACAGGATGTTGAAATATGTGGAGAGCCCAGGGGATCATGGGCAGCAGGAACTCACGGCACTGAAAAATCTTTTTCAGTGTGGGCTGTGGCACTTCCTCAATCCTGACTCACCAGGCTCGAGCCGTTCGAGTGGGGCCTCCTTTGCTCTGCCTGTTCCTCATCAGGCTCTGGCTGAGCCCCACTGCCACAAGGAGCAGACCCCAACACCTGCTGCTGTTCCACCCTGCCCAAAAAGGGCATCTTGCTGACCCTACCAGTCAGAAAGGCACCCTTACACTTGTTTATTCAGTAGTAATGGCCAAGGGATTTATTTACCTTCCCGCTGCCAGGGCTGTGCGAGCAGAAAAACAAAGCAACAGCTCCAGAACAGATCCAGCCGTGCCAGCAGCAGCACAGTGACGTGATTCCAGGACGAAAATCAGCCATGTTAGCAGGAAAATTAACCTTCCCAGTGTAAGCACACCAGCAGGAACTCTGAAGTGAGGATGAAAGCCACACAACCTTATTATTCCTTGTCACATTTCACATTCCCTGGAGTAGCTGGCTCCGGGCTCCAGTGGGCTGTGGTGCAAAGGGCAGGGGCTGGAGCCCTCTGGCAGTGACAGGGGCAGCGGAGCATTACACCCACACAGGACCTTGCACCCAAACCTTGGTTGGTGGTGTGACCAGAGGGGATGAAGATGTTTCACTACAGGGAGCAGCTCTGTGCTGAGGGGAGATGTGAATAATCTCAGGCGATCCCACATGGATTATAAACCAGCCCAGTTCTATTTCTGTAATTCCAGAGAGAAACAGACTGACTCAGAGGGAAACCTTAAAATAAACACTACTTTAGCACACTTGGGTGCTTCCGTGGCTTGAGGATGTTGTCCTTTCAACACCTCTCATCTGTCACATCTATACTCCTACACTATTTTTTGCTCTTTCTACACTTTTGTTACAAGCAGCTAATCCCTCTGTTGTGTTCACCCTGCTTTTTCATTCTTCTGCACATCAGAGTTCCATATATTCTCTCCTTTCTAGAAAGTGTTTGCCCCTCACTCCTCTCCCCTCCAAATGATTCCCTCCTGCTTTTAGCTGCTGCTGGTTGCCACCAACTTCTTAAATCTTTAAAGAAGTTCAGATATTTTAAGCTGTCAGGAGTGTTAACTAGTTCCAAGGAAAATTATCCTTCCTGCCCTCATCTCTCTCTCCCAGATTCCCTAGTGTTCTGCCCACCAAACCCTGTCCCATCTCCCAAAATCCTGGCTGGTGAGATGCAATGTTCAGAAGTGTCTACTGAACAGGACTGCTGGAGTCTGAGGCCATTCTTAGTCAGCCTGTTCAAGGTTCCTTCAGCTATTTAGAATCCCTTTCTCCTCCTGCTGAGCTTTGTTGCACCCAGCAACTTCTAAGACAGCTTTCAGTCACCGTGTTTGCTCATTGCCACTGTAAGGCAGGTAGGAAACACCTGCCTCCAGCTGTGTGGCGCTTGAGAGGGCTTTGCTCCTGTCAGTGCCACTCTTGCAGCCATCGGTTTCAGCTGGAGGCAAGAGCAGGAAGTCAAATAGGCTGAAAGGAAAGTGCTTGAGGATAACAGAGACACTCCTGTCTACAGTGAAACCATAACAATGTAATTTCCTTGTTCTGAATCAGAAAGGTCTGAATGAAACCATTTAATTGTTTGCCACACTTTCTGTGAGGATCAGGTAATTCGCAGCGGAGTGAGGTCAGCCATGTAAGCACTATCTCAGAATAGCTGACTCATTTTAAAAACACACCCAGCCTTGCCATAACAGGGTGTGTTAGAGCCCAAAGGGGCCCTGCCCTCTGAGAAAAACTGGAATAAATAACACTCAACACTTACTGGAAGGAGAAAATGGTCTTTTCAGTGTTAAGTAAACTGACTTGCCCTACTCTCGGAAAGATAAGAGCCCTTTATCGTGTTGCCCCATGGCTGCAGCACTGCCCAGCATGGTGCTGCCAGAACTCTCCGGGCACAGGCAGTCACGGCCCCAGCACATCACTCCTGCCGCTTCTTCTTCCCGTAAGGTGAAGGGATTTCTCTGGGGTATCAGTTTGAGGTACATTTCAAAGTCTGAATCGTCTCATTCCCAATTCTCCCACTTCTCAAGGACAAGCTCCCTGAACAGCACAGGATGAGCTCCTTGAGGGGAACTTGAAGTTCTCTCCTGAGATACTTTCAAAATCTCTGAGCTCTCCCCAGCTGGTTACTCAGATCCGCTCTGCTGTTTAGTGCAGTAACAATTTGAAGTGCCCTTCCCTGACCCACACCCTGACCAGTGTGTTCCCTGACAGACGAGGGAAAAGTGGAGCATCTCAAAAGGAAACCACAGTCCAAAGCGTTTCTACCACCTCCTTTGGCAGAGGCCGCCCCGGGAGAGAGAAAAATAAAATATTTATGAAGAACCGGGTTTAATCTTCAAAGCTTGTGGAAAACACTGAGCCATAGCTCAGGGAGAAGGTGGTTCTTGGTGACAAACTGAAGCACAAGGTGTCTGGAGCCCAGAGCAGCAGGGCTGGCGACTGATGGCGAAACAAAGAACTCGCTCAACACCGAGACCGCCAAGTTTCTCAGGCAAACTTAGCACAAGTATTTAACGGCGATAACAGCCCCTTTGACCGGGTTGATGCTGCTGCAGAGACAGAAGGGAACAGAGTGTTGGCAGGTGCGTCTGTATTTGAAGCACTGAAAGCGGCTGCCCCGGGGACAGACCCGCTCCCGTGGGGTGAGTTCCGCAGCGCTCCCGGCGCGGGCACGACCCTCATGGCGGCCCCTCCCGCGGGCCCCTCACGTTACCGCCCCAACATGGCGGCCGCCGCCGCGGCGCGCGCGGCCCCGCCCACCCCGCTCGTCACGGGGCGCGCGCGAGCGCGGGGGCGGGGCGAGTCTCGTCCCTCCCCCTCCTCGCGCTCGTGCCCGCGCTCGTGCCCGCGCACGCGCGCACGCGCGCCTCGACCTCCGCCCGCGCCGGGTCTCGCGCACGGACATGGCGGCGGCCGCGGGCGGCGCGGAGCGGGCACGGCCGGACCCGGCGGCGCAGCGGGCGGAGCTGGGGCCGCTCCTGGCCACGGCCCTCCGGCCCGGAGAGTCCTGGTGAGCGCGGACGGGCCTCCCCTCCTCTCCCTCTCTCCCTCCTTCCCTGTCCCCATCCCCCGTCCCCCTCCCCTGCGGGCGGCGGGGCCTGCGGGCCCGGGCCGCGCCGCTGCTGAGGGGCCGCGCCGGGCGGGGCCGTGCGTTGCAGGTACCTGGTGGAGAGCCGGTGGTTCAAGCAGTGGAAGAAGTACGTGGGCTTCGACAACTGGGAGATGTTCGGCGCGGGCGATCACAGCTTGTTCCCGGGACCGGCGGACAACGCGGGCCTCTTCCCGGGGCCCATCGACAACTCGGGCCTGTTCGACGGTGAGTGCTGCGGAGCGCGGCTGGGCTCGCCGGGGGAACTTCCCCGCGCTGCTTTCGCTTTCGGAGCCGGGTGTTCGGAGAGGGCACACGGCCGCACCGCCCTGTGCGTGCGGGACCGGCGGGGCTCTGCCTGCCCTGGCAGCGCTGGGGTTCCTCGGCGCCCCATCAGTGCCTGTGTGGGTCTGGGGATGAAAAGGTGCTGTCTGATGCCGAGCGCTCTGCCCTCTGTCTCCCTTTTAGATCCGGAGACTCAGAGTTTGAAAGAACATCTCATTGATGAGCTGGATTACGTGTTGGTGCCCACCGAAGCCTGGAACAAACTAGTAGCGTGGTATGGGTGCATAGACGGGCAGCAGCCTATTGTGAGGAAAGTAAGTACGGGTGAATCAAGTTCTGGTTTCATTTTCTGTTCTACCTCAAATATGGACTGTTTATTTGTAGATGTCAGCTAAGACATGATCCTCAGCAGCTCTTTGGAGATAATAACAAGAAGTCTTTTTGCCTTGTTGTCTGAATGAATGACCTGCCCGTATTGCAGTTAAATGCCTGAATGTTCAGGGGTTCTCAGCTGAAGCATTGTTTGGGGGTGAGAACCATGAACGTTGTTCTGGTTAACTTTTTACATTATGATTGTTTGGACTGGTGCAGTGCTTTTAAGTTGCATGGAATAGTTTATGGTTTGTTGACAAATGCAGGTTGTTAGTCAGACCCATAGATATTCCAGGACAGAATGAGGCATTTGAATAAATTGTCTCTTGGTTCAGATGGCTTAGGGACTTCCTCTGGAGTTTAAGGTGATTCTTATTTTCTCTTCCAAAATTCTGTGATTCAAAAATCTTGAGAAGAGACATATTTGTGGTTTTGTCCTGTAAATCTTACTTTTATGTGACAAATGCAGTAATTTATATGTTCTGAGTATATAATCTGTTCCAGAAGGTGGAATTTGCAAGTTGCTTTTTTGGAAATCTGTCAGGCTCTTGTTTATGGGCAAAAGGGGTGGGTCTTGTGTTTTTGCAGAGGCTGAACTGAGCAGTGCCAGTCTGGGGGGTTCATAAAGACCACTCTCTACACCCAGCGAATAGCACTGATACGATGTACAAAATTACTCTCTTAAATTTAAGTAGCACTGTGTTACAGTAAGGGTTGCTCCAAGGAGTGCAAGACCCAGGAAAGTGTGGCACCGGAAAGGAAGTAAGATCCTTGTCTTGCAGGCCTGCTCTCGCTTATCAGTGGTACTGAAATGTTGTCAATCAGTGTGGGCTAGAAGTGATATGTAAGGAGAAATTCTGATGTTTTCAGAACCCCTGAATGAACCCAGGAGCACCAGGTGAGCCCGGGTTCACTCAGCTGAGTAGACAGAACTCCCGTGTAAGCAAGAAGCAGGGAAGTGGGGAAGAATTACAGCACATAAGGGAGATGTGGTTTTAGAGAGTCAGAGAACTTCTTGAGGAACAGCAGGTCTGCACTGAGAGGGAGACTGGAGCTGTTACTGGTCAGTGCCTCTCTCAGTGGGGACGCTTTCCTTCCTGAACTGGCTAATTGCTTTCACAAAGCCTGTCCTGCTATTGCACACTCCCTTTTCTGTAAGATTTGGAAGTTCACAAGAGATTTGGGAGCTACTGGGGAAACACTTGTGTGCCAGGCTTAACCGTATGAGCCTCCTTTTTCTGAGGTATCAGATGCTGCTTTCAACACTGTAATTACCGAGGCATAGAGCTCAGACAGAACATGCTGTGTTATCCTGGTCCAGTTAAGAGTCGATTTTTAAAGTTTTGCTATAAGACTATGTCTGTTAAATGTCAGCCTGGTAACTGAAGTGGATTTTTATATCCAAGAAGATGCTGAAATGTAGCAGAGTAGTGGGTTTGTAGGATGTAAGAACCTCTTACTAAAATACAGAGTGGGTCAGTGGGACACAAGAAGCTGCAGTGCTGCACCTGAGTAGAACATGGGCGGGATCTGGTTACAGTATTCTCCAGGTAGCACTGGAAGGAAAGCACTTAAACTTGTGGTCCTTGAATGCTTTAAGCCTTTTCCTAAAGTTGGATCAACTGTAATTTATACATTGAAATATCCATAAAAGTAGGATCTGGGAAGTAATTTTCAGGCATCTTTGAATTTACAAGATGATATTTCTTCCATCTTTGTGTTTGATGATCAAAAACAAGTACAGGAGGATTAGATGAGATTTATTTGCGATTCAGGTTTCTTTTGATAGTCTCAAAGCATATTTTTGGGAAGTCTTCTGTGGAGTCCCATGGAAAGTGTTTTAATGTGCTTCCTCACTTGTTGAATTGTTGTGCTCAGATTGCTGTCCAGGGATGACCCTGAGTTTTTACTTTGGCAGAGAACAAGCAAACTACCCAGACGGTGTTTACAAATCATCTGCAGGTGATTAGAGACTCTTCTTACCATTCATTCATCCTAATGGATGTGGTGATCTGATCAGGAACTTCTTGAAAAGAGCTCTTCCATTTCTGAATATGGCTCTTTATTTGTTCCTAACTATAGAATACTGGAGAACAAGAAGTCATCTTTAGTGAAATTCCTTCTGAAAAAGAAATGGAGAACTTGTGATTTGGTTCCTTTGCTTTCTTAAAAAAAAGTCTGCCTATCAAGAAGAAGCTGCTGAACCAGGGAGCTTTAGTTTCTCTTTCTGTTGTAACAGCAAAATACTGAAGATCTTTCCAAATGTGTTTGTTAATTTTTTATCTTTAAAGCACCTTGCATATCTAACACAACCCTCTGAAAGCTCAGAAGAGGGAAGCATAATTTAGTGTAATTCTTAGTTGTTTGCTTCCTTCCAAAGCTGGGTAAAGTTTTTTTCTGTAAATGTTGCAGATGGAGCTCATACCAAGTCTGGTGTCACACGGGTAGAATGGAATATTTCTGATGGAAGGGACTTAAAAGAATCATCTAGTCCAGCTGCTTGACCCATTCAGGGCTGACTGAAACTTAATGCAAATTAAGGGCACTGTCCAAAGGCCTGTCAAACACTGTTACTCTTAAAAACTAGACCATCTTGTTCAATGAAATATGGTCTCAATTTCAGAGGCTTTGTAGCTGCCAAGAACTTGGGAGATAATTGAGGTGTGGGGTTTTCTTTTTCTTTGTTATTGTTGGGTGGGGTGTGGGTATTTTTTCTTTCCCCTCCTGTTATATTGCAGTTGTCTCTTAACTGGCCCGTGGAATGTGCTTTTCTTTCTGATATAGTGTGCCTTATGATCTGTAGGTAAAAAGTGTCCAGTCTTAGAGAAAACCTTTCTAAAAATATGCTGGAATGTGGTGGGATGGGTAAATGTACCTATTGGAGTATTCTCTCAAATGCAGAATTGATTTGAAAATTGCTCTGAAGTAAAGCAGTGTCATCAAAACAACTTCAAAAGCTTTTTTCTGTTCTTGCAAGGAGAGAGTAATGAGGCAGATTCTGTGTACCATGCAGAAAAACAATTGATGCTTTGTCTTGCTCTCTTCTAACAGAAAAGATTTTGCCCAAGTGTTCTGGGCTTGTTTCCTTCTCTGTGTAAAGCTTAGCCAAAGGCTGGAGGCAAAAGATAATTTTTTTCCAGAATGCGGTGTGTGATCAAATATTTTTCAAGGGTAATTAGCTGACACTATCAGTTCAGCTGTGATGGGGGACCTTGGGAACTTTGCACTGTGGAAGGAATGCACCGGGATTTCCTGTGTTTTAAAAACAAAAGAAAAATGACCCAAACAAGCTGACAGAGGTGACTGAGGAGCAAGTCAGTGTTCGGTTTATTGGCTTGCCTCTCCAGACTCCTAAAAGCTTGCCTTGTTTAGAGCAGTGTACCCTAGAGGACTGCCCAGGCTTTCAGCTCTGTGCTGCTCTGTTCTGTGTTGCAGGTGGTGGAGTACGGGCTGTTTGTGAAGCACTACAAGGTTGAAGTTTATCTCCTGGAGCTGAAGCTCTGTGAGAGCAGCGACCCCGACAATGTCGTCAGCTGCCACTTCAGCAAAGCAGATACTGTGGGTGAGTATTCCCTGGTAGATGAGGCAGTCTCAGAGCACAGCTTCAAGAGGTGATTTGTGCCCTCCAGAGCAAGAAGGATGTTGTTAAACTGGAGCAAGTCTAGTGGGTACCAATAAGACAGGGTTGGAACGTGTGTGTGAGGAGGCTGAGGGAGCTGCCTTTGGCCTGGAAAAGAGAAGGCTTTGGGGGAACCTCAAAGCACCTATGAGGAGGTTACTGAGAACTTGGAGTTAGGCTGTTTACTGAGTAACAACAGGCAATAGCTGTAAATTGTAACAGGACAGATTCCAACTGAATATAATAAAAATGTTTTCCCTGTTAGGACAGCAAGACGTGTCAGCAGGGCGCAGAGGGGTGGGGATCTCCTTGCAAGTGTTGAACACCTGCTTGGATAAGCCCCAAGCAGCCTGGTCTGAATTCAGTGCTGGTCCTTAACTTTGGGTGGTTGGACTGGGAACCTCCTTATTTTCTTCCAGCCACAGTGATTCTGTGTGCAACACGGGGAGTTGTGGTTGAGAGCTTATGGAGCACATGGCTTACTAACTCATGTCCTTAAACATCTATGTCACTCCTGTAAAGCTGCTGATTCTCTGATTCTTCTACAACTCTTTCTTCCTAGTGTGTGAATGTTTTAGACATCTTCTTACTGGCTTTTTCCACACTTCTCTTGTCCTGATGTTTGCTTTCTCTCTCTCTCTGTCTCATTACTATATTCTTCACATGTGAAAATGCTGGATGTCAGCTATCCTCTCTGTCCATAAAGATGCTTTTTTTTAGTTTGGCTTGGTAGGAGTAACTGAAAACACTCCCGTCTTGAGCCTATGTTGTCAAATGGTGACTTCTGCTGTTTCACAGAAGTTGTCCTTGGGACAGAAAGTTCTCAATGTGTTCTGCACTTTATTGATTTGAGGGCTTGACAGGCAAATACATGAAGTAAACCAGAAGTTTTTCATTCTTTCAGACTAAATATTAGACAAGCTGTAGGAACAGTAATAACTTCCATGATACATCTTCTACTCAAAGAAACTTGAAGGATCAATGATGTAGAATATCTGATTTGCTTTTGTTTTGTTTTTTTTTGTTTTTCAAAAGGACTCATGTTTTAGGAATTTTGGTGTTGTTTTTTTTTTTTTCCTCCTGAACAGCTACCATCGAGAAAGAAATGAGAAAACTATTTAATATCCCAGCTGAGAAGGAAACCAGGTTATGGA
Source organism: Pseudotriccus pelzelni (assembly GCA_035584735.1). Lineage (NCBI taxonomy): Eukaryota > Metazoa > Chordata > Aves > Passeriformes > Tyrannidae > Pseudotriccus > Pseudotriccus pelzelni. Next base: position 14,319,573 of record JAWMRA010000023.1, on the reverse strand, counting down.
ACAGGTATATGAGTAACACCTACGAGCAGCTCAGCAAGCTGGATAGCACAGTGCAAGATGCAGGGCTCTATCAGGGTCAGGTAAGGGACATAACTTTTATCTCTATTTTCCTTTTTTTCTTTTCAGACTCATGTAGTGCTCTTGCTGCTATGGTTTGTTTTTTTTTTTTTTTAACTTGCCTTTGTGTGCTTGGAGCAAACATTGACAATGTGATTTGTTAATGCTTTTGCAAAATGTTTAACAGACTTGCAGTTACCTTTATTACCTGCACTCTCTTTCAGGTGGTTCTAATAGAAGTGAAAAATGAAGATGGCACGTGGCCTGGACAGCATTTCCTGGCAAAGTAAGCAAGCATGTTCTAAAGGCTTCTGCTATGTTGTCCAGCTTGTTTGCTAGGCTTCAGTGACCACATGTTCTCTGTGAAAGCCTGTTGTCACTGGCTGTTGTGGCTTGCTTTGCTTTGGTTATTTTGAAGCAGAGAAAATCTCAAAAATATTCTTCAGTGGTGTTCTGCTGCTGGTCCCCTGTCTTAGCAAATGCCTGTGTTTGAAAGCCTGTTTCCAATAGGTTGTGTGAGGATTAAATAGCTTAGGGTTTCTATAGTGCTTAGGAGACAAAAGTGCTATTTGTGTTGAACTGGTCTACTTAAAAAGCTACTTCTGCAGACTGCCCAGGGAAACAAATAATCTGTCTCTTACTGTTGTAGGACAGAAAGGATCTGAGTGCATTTCCAAAGCTGCCAGTAGTGAATGCTCAGAGTTCTGGTAGTTCCCCCTTTAAAAGGGTATAGAAATAGCTGACCCTGCCCCCAGAGGCAATCATAGAAGCCTGTAAATATGACACAGATCTTGCTGCTGTCTGATTTACAGAAGAGATGGGTAGGAGGGGAGACTTGGTGAAATAACATGTGTATAGATGGAATGGTGTAGAGTAGAAGTTGCTTGGAGTGGTAAGCAACTGCTCATATCAAGTCCTACTACAGCAAGTAGAACTCAGCGATTTTCCTGGTCTGATGGGCCCACTCATTTCCCGTCCTGGGGGCCATCAGACTTGATATCGGTAAAGAATATGCTTTTCTGTACAGTACAGTTAACTTACAGAACTTGCTGCCAAGTGATCTCATTTGAGGGCAACATACACTTGAAGAATGGATTGGGTAGGTCAGTGAAACCTATTTGGAAACAATACTTTTGAGAAATCATACTGGGTAAATGAATCACTAGAATTCCCATGGCGTTACAGTGAACTTTCTGTAGGAGTATCATGTGAAAAGCAACTAAACATTCATATCCTGTACCTACTCAAGTACTGGTTGACAGCATTAGAGAGACAGCTCTGCAAGACCAGATCGTAGCATTTTGTTTCCACATGAAGCAAAGCTAAAAAGGAGCCCTGTGGCATTCCAAGGCTTCAGAATTGTCATTTTTCAATGGCAAGTGTGCTGTGTAAAGACTTTGATTTAATCTCTAGTGATAAGTAAATGGAAATGCTTGTTGGTGTGCAGATTAATATTTTCCAGTGGCATAAAAATAAATATTTGCTTGTTATAATATGGAACCTGTAAAATTGTTTGACTTGATGCTGATAATGGTGGCTGAAAGAATTGTACTAAGTCATACATACAGGATTATCTGTTCTTTTGTATTTGTGCTTAATCCTATCTTAGGCAAATTTTTTGCTTCAGTGTTCTGTTTCTTATCTGGAGAAAATACTGTTTAGTCAACACCGTGGAGAACTTCAGTATTTGGTGTTCTTTCTTTGAGCTGCATCACTTTAATGCTAGAAGCTTATGAGAGAGTTTGCCCCAAATTTTGAGTTTTGATGACATAAACCAAACAGGGTGTTGGTAGAGAAACGATGCACCTGCCTCACTGCCTGTGTGCCTAAAGAGGGTCTGGAAAGCTGGGAATTCATGTCAGTCACTGCTCACAGAACTTGTGTGCAAGGTGACTGTGGGGTGGGAGAGTTCCATGTAGGGAGGATTTTTCAACAGCATTTACTGCTTGTCAGAGGCACTGGCTCCTACCAGGGGAAGTAGCTTTTCCACATTTGGCAGCCTTTTGTGTGTTTCCCCAGCCATCGGTCTGGCTGACGTTTTACAGGAAAAATGCTCTTAAACTCCATAGCAGTCCTTGGGTGGTATATTCAGCCTATGCTGGGCCACTCCTGTTCATTAGTTTGCTGCTCCCTAAAGAACAAAAATAATTTCTTCTTGTAGCTGGAAACCATTTTTACTACTAAAGTGGGTTTCAGAAGGCGGAAAGGATTATACTTATTCTAGGAATTTCAGAAGTGGAGGCATTCTTTGTTTCTGAAGGGAGATGACTCTGTGGAACTTAGTACTCTTTGTTGCTTACAAGATTCCCAAAATAAAGTCCTGAGCTAGCAGAGTTCCAGCTCAGCTTTAGCACACATTTTTTTTCTCTTGGGTATCATTTTCTTATCAAAAGCAAATAAGAAATTATGTTAGATCTATAAAAATAGCACCTTTTCCATCAGGTGTTATATTTGAAAACAGGAGTGAAGTATTTAGCATCTGCCTCATAACTGTCTGCCTCCCTTTGCAATATTCAGCAGTTAAAATACCTTTTGGTTCTTTGATTGGAGCTAGAATTTTCCTGCTGTTTCCTCTTCCTGCTCTTCTGTTTACTGATGGCACTATGTCCTGACACTGTGATTTTAGAGGATCCATTCAGCAACTGGGCTAAATATTATGTGTGCAGATCCTTACTCCCTGACTTTGACCTGCTTGAGTTTGCAGCAGATGCCAAGCTTGCAGAGGAGCATTAAGTGTGTAACATGAGTTAAGGAGGTGTTTGCACGTAGGAACTTCCTAAATGAAAATCTGTTGTGGCCTCTGCTCTGTCAATTGAATGGAATTCCTGTTTTTTCTCGCTCTGACAAAAACCTTTTTTCACAGTATTAGTATTTTATTATTTGTAGTTTAAAGGAGGAGGACTAATGCTACTGTGAGCTCTGAAGGTACCTTTAACTGAAGTGAAACACTATTTCTATCCCTCTCTTTCCTTTTACAGTATTTTTTTTAAAGCTGTTCAGCTTAGCATTTTTTCTGCTTATCAACCATATGGCTTCAGTTTCTGTACTAGATTAACGTGACCTTGTCCTCTTTATTCTGCAAGTGTCCAGATTTCTCTGCACTTGCCATTTGTGTGGGGTTTTGACATGTTTTGTAGCAAGATATAAACCAGCTGTCTTTACCTGCAGCCAGAGGCAACGTGCGTCAGTATTATGAGATGAAGTTGTGTACGTGGGATGAATAACCTGAGCCACAAATACATGTTGGACTCTGTAGAAATGTGATTCCAGTCCTGCTTCAGTCTCCTGAATGGGAGCGGCTGTAGCAGCCTTGAGGGAGAAACAAACAAATAACCTGAATGTGCATCAGAAGACTTTTGGTAACTTGTACACCAATAAAACGGCGCGTGGAAATGATTGTGTCCTATGAGGTTGTCAGCAAATTTGGAAATTGGACTATGAGAGGTTTCAGAAGGAGCCAAGGGAATTGTTGAAGGATTAGCAAAGAGTTTTTGTGCTTGGTAGTTAAAGTATTATACTGGTGAGAAATTTAAAAGGTGATTGTAGCACTTAAAAGTTTCTATGGGATATGAGAAATGAAAATTGAAGATGGAACTCTCCAGGCAGCAGATGGAGATGAGCCCAAACCAGTGTCTGGGTGGTGAAGGCAGATAGTTGTGCTACACATGAAATGCACATTTCTTCTAACTGTAAGGGGTATTGATCACTGGGAGAGTTGATCTGTGGTCTGCTGGATTTGGCTGGTGCTGGCCACTGAGAAACTGGTGGGAGTTTTTTTTTTCCTAGAAGGTGTATTTTACCTCAGGCAGGATTTAATTTGAGAGACTTAAATTGGGCTTGAGCAGGAGGACTGACTGAGCCATTGTACCAGGGAGTCTGGTCCTCAAACCTGTGAAGTTACTTTCTCAAGCCCTGAACTGTTACATGATTATATGAAGTCTTTCTTCGCTGTAGTTTACTCCTGTATAGGTTTTGTTGATGAAGTGTAAATGAATGTATTTATCCCTGTCTGAAAGGTTGTGGTGATCAAAGGGAAACTATAGGAGCTTGACACCTTCCAGTCCAGTCCGGTGTCTGTTGTGCACACAAACAGCAAACTAGGCAAACTGAGGGTAGGTTCAGTGGTAACCCACTGGGTAGCTCAATGTTTTGGAAGGTTCTAAGTCACAAACTTCAAAGAAGAAATAATAGTTGTCTCTTCCTTCAAAGCAAGGTCTTGGGGCCTCCATTTCCACAGGAGCAAAAGTCACATCCTGTGAGAGATGTCAGTGGAGAGGTCTTTGACCAGTCAAACTCTTCCATGTTTCACAGAAACCCTTTTGAGGGCACTGGGGATAAATACTTGGCATCCAGAACTTCTGTTGTCACCTCTGTGTGAATGAGGCAGTCTTCTCGAGAGCCTCCAGTACTGTGGGGTCATTGACAGTAATTTCCTGGGTTTAAATTGGGAAGCTTTCAGAGAAAAATGTTTTTCTCAGCTGCTTTCTGCACCCTTCACCTGGAATCATGGCTCCCTTTGTGAGCATCTTGTGAAACTAAGCTGTGCTTAGTAGATGCTTCTGATATTACAGATAGATGAGTAACTTGTAAAATGTAAGAGTAGTAAGAATTTTTTATCTTCCCAAGCATATTTGATTTGGTTTTTTGTCTCCCTGCTTGGAAAGCTGTTGGCCTCTCTTCTGTTGTTTTACTGCTTACGTGAACCTTCACAATTTTCTAACAGGAATTCGCTTGAGATCCTTGATCTCTTTGTGGGTAGACCTTCCCCCACTCTGTGACTTGTCTCTTAGCTTTGCTTTCTGATCCCTTTTTTTAATCCTCCCCCATATTTCTTAGCTTTTTTGTGTGCATGTGGGATACTATTGAAGCGCTTGTGACTGTTCAGTTGCCATGTGACTCTTGATTATGCACTGTCTCTGTGCTTCTACTTGAAACGTTGAAATCCCTTAAGAGCTTGTCCTCCTTTTCTTTCCTTCCTAATAGATTTTCTGCATATTATTTTCTGAGCATCTTTTTCTGTTCTCTCACTGGGATCAAACGTGTCAAGCAGAGATGCCAGGTTTTCAAGTCTAGCATTTTCTAGGTTGCCTTTCTTTGCTTCTGGATAATTCACTCCTTCAAACTTTTAAAATGTGTTTTGAATGGATTTACATGCTGTTGTCACCTAAATGAATTTATATTTGATCCTTGAAACTCATGCATGTGCAGCATGAGTCTGCTAATTGTTGTTTAGTCTAGACCCCTTTTGTTCTCTCGCTGATCTTATTTTTGTGTTCAGGTAATCTTGAAGTCCTACTTCCAACATCCAGTGACAGAAGGGTGTTTATTGTCCTAGAAATGATTGTCTTAGTTATTTTGGTAGATCTCATTCTTTCTAGGATACTTTCCAGAGTACTTTTTGTTTTGTTTGTTTGTTTGTTTTTTTAACCATGTTTCCGGTTTTGATGATGTTTGGGGTTGGTATTTTCATCTGGAAGATCCTGTTGTAACTTGTTTACTTCTGTGTTTATTTTGCTGGCATTTACTGCTGTTACATTTCCAAACTGTTAAAGCTGTCCAGCTGTTCTGCCTTGTCATGGCCATTATGGCTTGTTCCTTGTCATAGTTTTTGCCCCACAAAGGTTTTCCAGCGTAGTTCTTTTAGTACCATCTGAGCTAGGAACATGCATTTTTAGTTTGCATCATTTGAGAATGAGGGCCACATTAAAAAAGATAAGTGGACAAGCCAAAGCTTGAGGGCCCTGTCCTCTCTCTGCTGGCACTCTGCTCTGCATTGGGGTAGAAGCCACTGTTGAGTGGCTATTGGTGTCCTGCACCTGTTTGCTTTTGGGTTTACATGTTTATTTGGGCAAAGACGGAGAGAATAGACCACTTCCCAGTCAGCTCTTGCTGTAGAGAAATTAGTTAGTGTCAACATAATTTATTTAAGCTGATCAGTATATTACTTTCTTGTGGTTTTGCTTTTTTATGGAGCTGTCTATGTCAGGACACTGTTGAACTTTAGTGCCTTCTTGGTCTTGTGTTCTGGTTCTTTTCTGGGGGCCAGGAGAGTAGTAATGTGGGATTCACAACCAGAAAGACTTGAGATATATGAGAGTAGTAATGTGGGATTCACAACCAGATAGACTTGAGATATATAACCTTTTTTAATCTGTTTCAATATCTCCAGTCTCAAAATGCTGAGGGTTGCTGTGCATGCTGCACGTACATAATGGTGTGTCTTGTCTGCAATGTGTATTTGTACAACAATATAGTTAAATCAGACAGGCTCAGGAACAAACTGCTTTGTGCCCATCCTGATTATCTTCTTTCTGATTTGAATGGGTTCTGTTTGAATGGGTGGTCTGGGTGTCAGGTAGGCGAGGACTGACCTTGTCACTTCTTAATGCTGGTTGAGTGTGTTTTGGTGTTAAGATTTAGGGGGTTTTGCTTGCGTGTTTCAAGGTGATTTACTGGTAGACTTAAAGCTTGCTTCCCTCTCACTCACACCATCTGAATTGCTACTTATTTCTGTCTGGGACTCAGATTTTGCTTTAAGCAAGAATTGTTGCTCCTCCTTCTGATGCTTTTCCCCCAATGTTTCTGTTCCAGACGAGTGTTTGGAAGTGTGGTTGTACAATCAAAGCAGTAAATTCTGCATGGGATTAACTAATTGTAGCATGGCAAGTTCTTGGACTTTTGTGGGAGGTGGGGTTGGGGATAAAAAAAGTAGTAGCACTGTTTCTACTTCTTTTTCCTTTCTCCCAGATCAAGCACTGCAACTAGCAGAAACTTTACTACCTCTTCAAAATCATCATCAAGTTCTTATTCCTCAGTGTCTGCCACTTCTGTCATTACTAACGGTGATAGCAGTAACTCCTATGGACTGAACAGCTCCCACCTGGGCAGGGGGTAAGAGCAGGAATGTTCTTTTTGTTTCTCCCTCCTTCATGTGAATAATCCCTTGCATCCTTGCCAGCACAGAAAAGGAGTGTGATGGTGCCCTATGAGGAGTTCTACTACTCTTGTGTACCTGTTTATCAGACTTTGCTCTTGGAAACCACTGCCTTCTGCTCTTCCTTGCTCACTTGCAAAAGTTCCAGAGCTTACTAACTGCCAAAGCATTGCCTGATTTTGAGGGGTTTGGGGGTATGAGGGAAGGGATTATATTCTTTTCCCCATCTGCTATTGTGGTAGAAGCCTTTCCAGGTACAGATCAGAATTTTCTTGTTCTATATGTACTATAGACTCTTGCTGCATTAGGATAGTGTGCTGTGTACTTAGAGGAAATTAATGTGTTATGAGACATAAATTAATAATAGACTGTGTGAGGATTAATGTTTCCAATGTTAGCACATACACCTCATGTTCCTGGTATTCAGTATTAGCCACTATGAAGCAGCAGAAACACATAGTCTGGTTAAACAATTTCATTTAACAGTTTTTTGACTTGTGTTTGCTGTGACCTTTAAGTAGTGTTGAGAGTTGAGAAACTCATTGTGGAGTTCACTGTGTTGTCTTCCTTTCCAGAGGTTCTGGATTTGTCTGTAACTCTTACAACTGCAGGGACAGTGCTTCCCTGTCACAGCCTGGACTTTGTGGACTCAGTAACCTTGGAAACACCTGCTTCATGAATTCTGCATTACAGGTGAGAATTAGAAAGAGCCCTCTTTAGAATCAAATAAAAGATCATAGAGATTGTGGATTAAAATTGGTGAAAATAAAAGGATGTTTTAATGTGATTCAGTGAGGAAACTCACAAAATCCAGAAAACCCAGACAAAAAAAATCAGTTCATATTGAATTTGGCTTATGTATAGCATATCAGTACTGTAAAATATATTAAAGTATTAGGGACTGGATCTGAAATATGTGTCTTCTGAAGAGGCTGTGGGGGAAGCACTGAAAGGTGCCCAGCCAAAGCGACATGAACAGGTCACTGCTTGTAGTTCTGGGTCCGTGTTTGAAGATTCTTGAAAAATTAAGGAAATGCTTTTTTTTTACTAAACACGTTCTCAAATTACATCTCACCAGTTTTGTTAACTTGGTACACGTTCTGACATGAAATTTGGATTTGTTTTTTCATTGTCACACAGATTTATTGCTCTGTGCAGTGAGTTCATTTCCTTAATGCTTTTTTCAGTGTCTGAGCAATACTCCTCCTCTGACTGATTATTTCCTGGAAGATAAATATGAAGCTGAAATAAATCAGAACAACCCACTGGGGATGAGGGGGGAGATTGCAGAAGCCTACGCGGAGCTCATTAAACAGATGTGGTCTGGGAGACAGTCCCACGTGGCCCCACGGATGTTTAAAGTAAGTGTGTCATGTTCTTGGAGCTCTGAGACAGAAGGAACAGTGAAAGCTGATGTGCCTGCCACACATTTTGTTGTTATGAAAGCAGTAAGGACAGAATAGCTTCAGTGTTGTTTCATGTTCTGTATAAATGCTTTCCAGGGTACAGACAGGAAGTTGCCAGTGAGTAGTGTCATTGCTCAGAGTTGGTTACTGCTTTTGGTGTTACTTAGTAAGTGACCTCCAAGCCTGAGAGCTGTTTACAGATGAATCAGAACGATCTTTGCAACAAAACTAGGACAGGTCATGTGAATTGCCAGCTGTGAGCTTTGAGCAGTGAGAAAAGATGTGCAAGGTACAAATGGAAAAAATGAAATTATAAAGTGGGGAGCAAAATGCATCCCCAGAGTCTATAACATTATTACTTGGTGTGATGTTCTCATTGCTTTAGTGTGAAGAGCTGCTTTCAGCTGAAGTACTGAAAGTAGAAGGGAAAATTGTTCTGGCACCCTTTAGTGGGTTAGCATCCAGTTTCCCATGGCCTCCTGCCAACACAAGGTAGTGGGGAGCTGGTCTCTGCAAAAGCCAGGACCAGAGTGGTTTTATTCCTGTCTTTTGCACACGGGTAGTGCTCACCCCCCTCACTCCTGCCTTTGTGTTTCAGACACAGGTTGGCCGATTTGCTCCTCAGTTTTCGGGATACCAGCAGCAAGATTCCCAGGAGCTCTTGGCTTTTCTTCTAGATGGCTTGCATGAGGATTTGAACAGAGTGAAGAAGAAGCCCTACTTGGAGCTGAAGGATGCCAATGGCAGACCTGATTCGGTATGGGGCCCTTTACTTGAGCACAGGGCAGGTGGTGCTTCCCAGGGTGTTTAGTTGGATTCTGGGACACTTCCTGGGGTTCCTGCTCAGAGACCACTCAATCATCCCCCTTACAAAGCAGTGTACCTGGGATAGGAGAGCCTGTCATGCTTTCTGGCACTCTACCTAAATGGAGAAAAGTAATTCTCTGATGAGGCTTTCCGTGTAGAGACCCAAAAAGTCTATTCTGTTCGTTTTTGTTTTTTCTTCCTGCCTTTTCCTATCATGTTTCCCAGTCAGCACTGATACGTGAGTCCCTTGCAGACCCTTTGTTCCCCTGAAGTTGGCCAACACCCTGCTCGCATGAAATCAGACACATAATAGTGAAATGTCTTTCCCTCAGTGAACTCACGCTCCCCTGATCAGGCTTTTATAGCTTGTCACAGTCACACAGCTGTAACATACTGACAACTGCAGAGTCCGGAGTCAGTTTGTTGGGTGAAAATACATTGCCCTCTCAACAGGCATTGTGTCTTTTCTTGTACGATACAGTGCGTGTGGCAACACCACAAGAAGCAGTATATTTCACCTTTTTGTTTTTCTCTCCAAGAAATCCCAGTGTGTTATGCTGGACATACTGGTAGACACCCTCTCCTGTGTAATTTACCCATCAGTATCAATTTCCTGAGTTTTCTTTGACCTCAGTGCTCACCATGTTATAAAAGTCTTTGAAAGAAATAACTTCTAATAATTTGTTATTTCTGTTTTTATAGGAGGTGGCAAAAGAGGCCTGGGAGAATCATCGGCTGAGGAACGATTCTATCATTGTGGATATTTTTCACGGTCTTTTCAAGTCTACCCTTGTTTGTCCCAAATGCTCCAAAGTTTCTGTGACCTTTGATCCCTTCTGTTACTTAACCCTCCCACTCCCCTTGAGGAGAGATCGTCTCATGGAAGTTACCCTGGTATATGCAGACCCACAGCGTAGACCTGTCCAGGTGAGGCTTGTTGAAGACACAGATTTCTTTAAGTCATCCCAGCCCTTCTCTTAGGTTTCAGAGTTGGCAGGGCCAAGAGTTGGACTCTGATCCTGATGGGTCCCTTCCAACTCAGCATATTCTATGATTCTAAATGGGTAAGGCCTCAATTCAAACAGAAATGAAAACCAATCCCTGTTAGGGGGGGAAAAAATTACCCTTTTGCTTTTAAAGCCTTTTCAATAGACTGATTTTAAATTTCCCCCCCATTTTATTTTCAAACGGGCCCACAGATCCCTCAAGTAGTCTTGTGCTTGCCACACATGTCAGAGAAGAACAAGATCTGGGGGGCTCAAGCGGAGTGACTGGATGCCCTGATGCAGTTTGAGGAAAACTGATGTGCAGTATTTCCATGTCTTTCAAGACTTGACATCCAGTGGCAGTGGAGAGAATGGTTCTGAGATGTTTTTTATCACATAAAGAAAAAGCAGTTTTATGTTCTGAGCAAGCTGCTGTGTCTGGTGATTATTTTTTTGCCTGGGTTTTACTACTGCTGAGCCTGATCACAGCAGAAGGCCAACTGTTCAAGGCTTTCATTCCCTCCAAATCCCTGCTTTATAAGGTAGAGTTGAAATCCAAGAGCTCTTGAAGTGTGTGGCTGTGACCTTAACTTGAGCTGAACTCCTATAAATTAAAGATTTAAGAGTTTTTAAGGTTTCATTTCCGTTTTCTTGCTCCCTGCCTTGCCTGGGTTTATTTTGCCTGGTGTAAAGCATGATGTTGTCTTTGTTTCTAGTACCGGGTTGTGGTGCCGATGATGGGGGCCATCTCGGATCTGTGTGAATCACTTTCCAAACTCTCTGGTGTTCCTGCAGAAAATGTAAGGATAAATGCAGACAGTAATTTTGATAAATGTTTGTTCTTCTTGAAGTGGTTTGGTGGCTTAGCTTTTAAAGATGGGTGGTAAGCTGAACTTAACGGAGTAGTGATAAAACCCTAACAAGTTAAAATGCTGTGCTTTGCTTGTAAAATGAAAAAGATTCATGAAACAATCTGTGTTTATCCTGATAGTTCTAGTGCAGTAGGGAGGTTTAAGAGAAGGGACAGAAAGGTAGCCCTCAGCCCCAATACTTCTGATAGTGTAGTTTCTTAGTACTGAGAGGTGTTCAGTGTCTGGTTTTGGTGCAACTCTTCTTGGATGTCCTTGTAATAATGAAGAGATCAGGTGACCATTTCCAGGGGAAATTTAGTTGGGGTATTTTTAGGATGCCAGTGCAACACTTCAGTTGGTTTCAGTTAATTACAGATGTGAGTGGTCCATGCCTGAATTCCTAGCCTGGTGCCACTTTGATACTGGGATCTGTGCTGTGGTTCCCACCAGGCTGACTTGGAGTTGCATCTCCCCAGTACCTGTGTAAAATCAGTCTTGTTAATTGATTTTCTTCTTTTTCTGATCAATCTTAACAAATACAACTGATGTTGGTGCACTGAAAATTCAAATAGAGAACTGGAATAAACTGTTGCTTGAATTTAAAGGTAGTTTGCCTAAATTTGTGAAAGCTTTTACTATAATCTCTTTGCAAATATCACTTGCTGTTCTAGATGGTGGTGACAGATGTGTATAATCACCGGTTCCACAAAATCTTCCAAATGGATGAAGGTTTAAATCATATCATGCCAAAAGACGACATCTTTGTGTGAGTAAAGTGGGAAGATACCACATGTGAAGAATACTGCAAAATATTTGCTTTGGTTTCAGGTTATAAAACCCAATTCCTGTCCCCCTCCATACCCTAAGTCTTCCTGTAGACCTTTTACACGACTTAGAGTAATGCAGCACTGCTCTTACCAGCAGGTCAGAATGTGGAGTGTTTAGTAGATATTTTTCTAGTGCAAAGGAGGTCATGGCCATTGGGTAATAATGAACTTTTAGTTTGATATGTGTTCTGCAGTTCATAACATCCTGCAAGCCTCTTTCAGAGATGATAATCTATGGATTGTAGCTATGCTCTCACTGGTATTTTTAGTCTAGCTCAACCCTACTGTTCTTACGTTCCAAATCAGCTAAAAGCCTTGGAGCATGAAGTCTAAGCTGTTGTACTCTGCCTTTCCAAAATCCGTCATAGCTGTAACAGCACCCAGCTAACCGTGACTGGGGGTTAAGTTTACTTCTTAAATGTGGTTGTGAAGGACCTTAGGGAAGCTGAGGATTTGGTTCTGTTTGGTGTTCTACAGGTGTGTGGTGAATGAGATGTCTGCAATCATCTCTGAAATCCAGTGAGGAGAGCAAAAGTTGTGTTCCTCTATTGCAGCTGAAAATTGAAAACTTCTGCATGTTAAGTGCAAAGTGGACTTTGAGGCTCACAACTGAACCTGGGGCTGAAGGGTCAAATCCAGCCCTCCATCACAGGTCCAGTCTTCCTCACATGAGAGCATTCCAGTGTGAGATTGTACCTTCCATGAAACTCTTGGGTCAGTGTGAAGATATGCCCATCCTCTGGTGCATTGGGAGCCTTTCACTGGATGGGATGCTGTGACATTCTGCTTGCTGCTCTGTTGTCATGCCCTCTGTCTGACATCTTTGCTGAGATGCAATGTAGGAGGTTTTCTTAGAAAATTCTTCATATGTTGTTGTTGTCCTCAGTTGCATCTGAAGGTGTGGCCGGTTTAGGAGCCTGGGGAGGGTGTTTGGCTCCTGTGAAATCTGTCTGGGAGGGTATTGTGAAGTGTTAGTGTTGTAAGTCTGTCTCCCAAGCCAGTAAAACACTGAAAAAACAAGAAGCATGATATTACAGTGGCAGTTGCAAAAGCTCCCGGCTTTCTTACAGGCACAACATCAGATCCCTGCACAGAAAACAAGTGTCTGAATCAGGTCTGCTCTGGGGTGTGGGGGAAGCATTGGCTGAACTGCAGCTCCAAGTGTATTTTCCTTTGCAATTGGCACTTCCTTTTATGTGCAGGGCAACTGTAAATGAGGTGATGCTGTGAGTCATAGTGAATGACCTGACCTGAGTTAAAAATAGCCCTCCAAGGAAGAGGAGAGGTAGCAGGAGGAAGTTTTGCGAATCCTGTTTTTCCATGTACACCCTCCAAGATCTTTTCAGCACTGAGGGTCAAGAGAAAGCAGCCAGGCACCAGCGCAAGAATTAGGAAAAAGCTGCTCATAGGAAGTCCCTTTAATGGGTGTTTCTGCCAGGAAAAAGATCTATAAAGTAATATTCTAACTACAGCTAAAACCCAGCATTCTGTTATCGAAAGGAAGTCTTGTCTCAAAAACACAACAGAGAAACACTTGTTTGGTAAGGAGCAAAGCTTCTTTAAAGGCAAATGCAGAGTTACTTTCATGTGGACAATCTGCCTACCTTGTCTGGTTGTAAAAAGTCTGCTGTTAGGTGTTCTAGGATGTAATGAAATCATTCAAGAAATGGTAATAGCAGTGTGAAGGTTCCTGAATTCCCTGCAGTTTCCATCTGTTAAGGTCTTGGGTCTGCTGAAGTGGGTGTGAAAGGAGGGACTGACAGTGCATCTGTTTTGTGTTCAGATTGGACCAAGGTGGGATCGTTCAGGGTGGGGCTTCAGTTTGGGATTTCTGGGCTGCAGTTTTGAGTGATACTTGAGGGATTTTTACCCTTTTACTTTAGGAATTTTTACCCTTTTGCTGTTGCTTGTAGAGCCTGAGGTGAGCAGGCTGTGACGGGGTGGTGGCACTGGGAGAAACTTTGAAAACTGTTCCTGAAAGGACTTGGCTGTGTTAAGTTTTTAGTTCATTGTGCTCTTTCAAACTGACCACATGAAGGATATGCTGAAGGCTTTTTTTTGGTTGTTGTTACAGCATATTTTATGTGCTTCTATTATCTTTATAGGGAATTTTGATTTTTCTTTAGTTTCTCCTTTCAGGAAAAGTTCTCATTTTTAATTTTCATTTAGCCCATGGTCTGAGAAATCCTTCGAGATCTCTGTGAATTTAAACTTATAATTAAGTTGAAACTGGCTTATACAACTTTTTTCAGGCTTTCTAAATCTTACTCTAAGATTCTTATGACTTGATAGATGGCTCTGTATTGCCTGCACAGTCCACAAAATGTTCAGCTCAGAAAAAATCCTCTCGTGCTCACTGGTGCTGTAGCTGTGGGGTGGATCACTAGTTACACTGAGTAATGTATCTCTCTCCTGTTCCTGAAAGAAAGCTGTCTTTGTATCGATTAATAAAGGGGAACAGATGCCTTTTATTAGAAAGTACAACTGCAGAAAGTTTTACAGTGACAGTATTTTCACTAAAAATTCACAATTAAAATAAATAACCTTAAAAAGATTCAGTAAATCGCTCTAACCCATCAAACATTTGTTTGCACTAACTGGACGTTGCCACAAAATAAACTTTAAGAAACACTTTCTAAAGTGTTGAAATGAGAAGATAGCAATTGCTTCATAAGAAAGCTGCTTGTCTACCATGTTTTGAAAAGATAATTTTTTCCAGGGTTTGTTTGAATCACTTAGTGGCCTTGTGTGGCAAGACTAACACATATCAGCTTCTAGTCTAGGGAAATAGACATTACAGAAAAGATAAGTTTTTTAATAGCATTAATTATGTTACAAGTCACATAGAAAAGCTGCATCATTTCAGGGTATTGTGCTCAGAGCAGCAAAACAAAGTGAGAGCTTTGTCAGGGAAGAACAAGCTGGAGAGGGATTGTCTGGTAGTCATGGTACCTTTTGCAGGGTGTGTTCTTGGCTACTAAATATTATCCTAGATGTGTGTAAAGTTGACACATAATATGCAATCTGGGGTATTACTGAGGACCATTAGTTAATTGTATTTATATGAGATGTTTTCTAGAATCCAGATGTCTCCTGTATTTAAATTAGCATGGTGTGCAGTGTCTCATGGACTTGAACTCTTTCCTAATTCATGTTTTATTGATCCTGTCTCTTTTATATGCTCATCATAGTCTCTTATTTTCCAGCAAAGTGTAATGTGTACATCTCATTCCTTGTTTTAAGTAATTGAAGTTGGGTGCTAAGTTTCTTTCACTGGTTAGAAAACAAAATTTAAGAAATAAGTGATCCAGAATAGTTAAATCAGTACAACATATTCAGAAGTAGATTTCTCATGTGTATTTTCCTACAACTTCTGTGTGCATTCCCCAAAGTTGTAGTTTAAAATTTTTTGGATTGCTCAGTGGGTCTTACCAGGTTTTGACGTCTTTTCCTGGAGGATTTTGCTGCCTGGTCTTTGAATTTGGATGTGCTCTCAGGTCTTTTCATTTTTTCTTCCTGTTGGCCACACTGAGTGAATTCTGAGAGAAGCTGTGATAAGCTGAAGACTGCAGCCTTCTAAGCTGGTGTTTAAATCATGCTTTTAAATGTGTAGCAGTTTCCTTACCTGAAAAGCACTCCTCTTTTCCACTGGCTTAAGCAAACCAAGGTTGTGTTAGTTATTGTCTGTGGTTGTTTGCTGGACTCTGAGAATGCAAAGAATGTAGTGAAAGGGGGAGCACAAGGCCCTCAGGCTCTGGTTTTGTGAGCAGCTGCCATCCAGTTCTTCCTTTGTTCCTTGATTTCCTTGTTCCCCCTCTAAACAGAGATGAGCAGATCACCTGTGTGGCTGTCTTCTGTAACAGAAACCAGTTGTTTCAATGGTTCTGAAGCTTTTTAGATCTGACTGTAACTTAAACTGGCAGTTCTTGCCTTCTTTATGTTTCTCACAATTATCCTAAGTTGTCTTGGGATTGAAAAATTTAGATATAAATGTCAGTCTCTTACAGTATTTATGTAGGTTTGCTTTGCTAAAAGCAGTAGTCAGACCTGGCTCTGCATGTGACAGCAATACCCCTGTGGTTTGACAGACTTCTGATTTTGGAGCGCTGTGCTCTGGCCAGCTGGCAGCACATCTCAGTTCAAAATTCGAATACTTAATGCTGCAGGAGATCTGTGCCCCAGCAGGGCTGTGATTTAAAAAATCCTAAAGTCACTACCTTTGTACTGGTGTCTTCCAGGGTCTGTTAAATCCAACCTTTCACTTTAGACCTCTGTTACGAGCAGAACATGGGTTTCCATGGAATGCTGCAGTGGGAAATGTCGCTGAGAGCAGGAACTCGCACAGCGCGTTGCAGCAGGAGCAGAGCAATTGGAGTGGGCCTTGGCTCTCCTCAGGATTTCCTTGACAGGGGGCACAGTGTGCAGGCACAAATAGTGTCATCCAGATTGTGCTGTTGATGAAATTCGTGAAACGTGCAGTATGTGGAATGTATGGAATATTGAGCTTGCACCTTTTTTTGGTGTTTTCAGTGGTTGGAAAGCTGTGCTCTTTTCCTGTTTTTATTGTAGGGTTATGATTTTTGCAGGGCATCTTGGACATCTTGAGACATGCCTTGTGAATTTTCATGTCCCACCGAAGTGGTGGGAGATGCTGAATCGGGGGGATTGGGGAGGGGGTAAGAATTGGACTCCATTTGGAATTTAAGCTGAATGGATTGCAATATGGAAAACAAAAATATGCCCTGAATGGCTAAGATACATTTTGCCTTTCAGCTGCTCAGTTCCTGGCTCATGGATTCTTGTGGTTACCTGTTGTGCTCTCTGATAGTAAAACTTCAAAAAGCAGAAATGCAAATATTACTGGGCTTCTTGATATTTAAGTGACTTTAAGTAACTCTGAGATGCATCACAAGATGAACCTGTCTCATATTACACAAGAGGATAAAACTATACATTTTGTTCTCCAGGTCACCTGAAAGGGGAGGAGAATTTGGGTCTGGAATTCTCCAAGCTTGTTCCTTCATGAGGCTTTGCACTTGTCTCTTTTTCATCATGACAGGCTTGGAAATGTTGGGTAGTCCTGGTGCAAGATGTATTAATATTTAGCATCAGAGCAGAGGTGAGGTGCAGAGTAAGGAGTTGGTAGAAGCCTTGAGGCAAAAATCACTGACACCGTGACTTCTCACAGTGCTGGAAATGTCTCTGTCCAGGCATCTCGTTCTGTGGCAGGACAGGGAGGTCTGTGGCAGGTGCTCAGAGCTCACTCACATAAAGGTGGTCTGCAAATCAATTTGGTGCCCTGAGTTCAGTGTTTGTGCTGAGTGCTCTCATTCCCCAGGCTAAGCAGAGAACAGCGTTCAGCACACAACCCAAACACTTGCTGTTTCTTTTCCTTAGGTTCTGGGAAGTCCAGCCCCACTAGGACCTCCGGCTCCCGCTCCAATGTAACCCCCACACATGCACCATGCTGGTGATGTCCCATCACCAGGGATCCTGCTGGAGCTTGGAGCCGGTACAAGGGGTCAGGTAAGTGCCACTCGAAAACAAACTCCACAGCCCATTTCAGGGGTATCCCTCGTCGTAGCTCTTTTTAGTTCTCAAGAACTAAGAAGAAAACTGTTTTGATGGATCAGCGAGATCCTGCTGTTCTCTTAGCCTGGCTAATGGGGCATTATTATATAACACGTATTGTTTACGTTGATGAAAGTTTCACAAATTGATTTGCAGGTCACCTTTAACCTATCAAAGTGTGCGTATTTGAGTAGGGTATACTCACTTTGCCATACCTGCCGTGCTTTCTGCCTTCTCTTACAACGTGCTGTGTGGTACATGTAGGTGAGTTCATGCTCTTGAAAAAACATGACTGGCTGTAGGAATGTAGGTTTGTTAATGTGACTGAGGCTACAGCAATTATTGAAAGAGTTAATGAGGTCAGCAGACCAGCTAGTCCGGTAGTTGTATGTGAAACACGTGTGAGATCTTGTAGCAGACTGGTCTAAAAAGTTTGTTCACACTTTCTGAAATTGGGTTTTCTATTTTAAATGAGTTTGTATCCTTTCCACAGTGAACTTGTATTTTTTTTAAGCTTTGTGAAAATCTTCCTGGTTGAATTCCCTCATCACTTTTGATCTTACTCCACTGCAAGACTAGAAAAATCCTGTGATCAGCTTCTACAGGACAAGCTACCCTGTAAAAAAATTTAAAAATTGCATTTGCAGTCTCTTATCTCCTCATTTACTTGTCTGTGGGTGTTCTGGTATTATGAAAGAAAGTGAAAAGATTTTAGGAGTGTCTCCACTTCCTAGAAGAGATCAGAATATGTGCAGTAGTTTCTCCCAATTTTTTCCAGGTCTCTGTTTATTCTTATTGTCTACTTTTGGACCTGTTGTGATTTCACAGCAGCATCTCGGGGTGGGTGTGCAGTAGTAACCCTGCTCAGACAGATCTGTTTCTCAGTTTCTTCACTGGCATTTTTTCCTGCCCTTTTCCCTTCTCTTACAAAATACACTTCCTGATTGTTGGCTGTGGATTGACTTGGGGTCCACACGGTGTTTTTGCGTTTGGAGTTAATACCATAGACCCCAGCACTTCTGAGGGCATGTTTCAGGAATGTGCAGTGTCTGTATTAGCCTGGTGTTTAGCTCAGAGTATGTTTTGCTTTCAGTGCCCTTTCACGTAGCTCTGCCTGGTCTTCTGTAGCTTTCCATGTTCCTGTGCAATTCAGTGTGCAAGGAAACAAAAGTTCCCTCATTGCTCACTGCCTCCTTTCTGAATTGTAACCACAGACCTGAAGCCTTCATAAAGCTGATAAAGACCGGTCACATCCTACCCTATTGCTTTGCAGTTCTCAGACACTTTTTAGAGTGGTAGGTAATTACAAAGGCAGCCAACCCAGTATTTTGCAGTGTGGTAGCAGCTGAGCTGATGTCCCTGACTTTTAAAACCATGTTGTATAGTCTGGAGTAGCATCATCTTGACGTTCTGTTATTTCAGTGAAGTTGTAAGATACAGAATTACGGTGTATTGTTCACTAATTCCCAGTATCAGCTCTATAACTGTCCTTAAACTGTACATAAAGTACTTAATCTTAGATTCTTTTGTTTTACAGGGAGTGTTTAAACTGTTGCACAAGAGATCAGAAAAATGACAGATCCTGATTCTGCTGTATCTGCTGTGTCTGCTTCTAGTAGTAGTATGTAAAAGGTGTTCTGAGGTGGAGTGGGTAGAGGGGCACTTGGGTAACCAAATCTGACCTGTTTTGGTGAGAAGTGTGCAAGATGCTCTCCTGCAGAGTGCTGTGGGGTGCAGCGTGCTGCCTGTTGGTGGTAGATGACTCCTGCCTGGTGCAGTAGCTTTTTCTCTCTGTCCCATCTGTTCCATTGCATGGGCAGGGCTCATTCAGGTGCTTGAGGGTGGAGTGTACGTGGGGGTTGCATTAATTGCTGCTTGCAGAGCACAGTGTAGGTGGTGTGAGAGGCAGTCATGTCCTGAGAATGTCATGTATTAACTGTGTTACAGGAGTCCAGTTTAAGGGTCTCATAGGACCTGGAATTAATCACAGATGATATTCTGGGACTGACTATGACCTTTTGTTATTTAAATAGGACTAAGTAAAATAATTCACCTCTTTGTGGTGCCATTTCTCAGGAAACTTTAGAAAGTGTGAACTGTGTGCAGTGCTGGTGTCCAGATGAATGGCACTGACAGCCTAGAAAACCTCCGCAGAGCCACTGATGTTGGACTGTCTTATGCTGACTCTCTGAGCTCTCGTGCTCTTGGTGGGCTGGGGCTCTCTGGAAGGATGTTTTCCTGCATGTTCTCTACTAAGTGCAAGCCCCAGACTGGGAACTTTTTTTGTTCTAATTAGGATGGACCAGAACTACAGCTTTGAAATTCGTTCTTTTCCCCTCTCTGCAAGGCCATTCTGAACACAGGAATACAAATGTTTCTCGGCTCTTGAGAGAAGGGAAATGGTTTTTCTAATGTAAGAGGACTGTTAAGCTTTGAGTGCATTCAGATGTGGGATTGTGGTCTTGGTCATTATGTGTAGTGACATCTTTCATGAAATCTTTCTTTCTCTTTCAGTTTTAAGATAATTCTGAGACAGGTGACTCACCAAATTAAAGAGCGGTGTGACTTGGCATTCCTGAAAATGAACCTTATGTAACGAATAGCCCTGAAGCAAACAGTGCAATAGAGTTGGACCACGTGGTTTCTTTTGACTCTGACATCTGCAGATGTCTCATTTGCTGTTTCACAAGCTGCATCTCAGTCTCCTTGCTGCTCTGCTGAGCTTTTTGTTGTCTTCCAGAATTTTTGTTTGCTTCCCATCCTTGGATTTTTCTGTGAAGCAGATGTTTCCAAACTCTTGGTTTTCTGAACTGTTAGCTGCTCAGTGATGTGAGCTCAGGCCATTTAACTGTGTGAGAGGCTGAGAGAATGCAAGACCCAAAGGTCTCCAGCGGGTTTCTTTCTCTAGGGGAAACAAACAGTCAGAAGGATTTCAAAGTAAATTTAGAATTTGTGCTAATGCTGTGATCTGGTTGAAGCACTGTGTAGTTGTCAGGGTGGTGTTTTGGGAGGTGAGTGGCAATAGGGATTTGAATTGGGAATACAGAGGGCAGGTGGCAGTCGAGTTGGTGGCAGGTCTGTGTCCTGTGCCACTGTGAGCCAAAGGGAGTGTTCAGGAAACTGCTCTTCAGCATGAGCACATACTACAACCCTTTGTACCTGGTGGAGAGACTTGCTGGACTGAGTTCATATTGGTTTCCCTGCTGTGCTTGTTGGCAGTGGAAGTAACCTGGGGAAATGCTTGTCTTTCAAACAGGTACGAAGTTTGCAAGCCAAGTGAGGACGGCTCAGAGTATGTTACTCTCTCTATTTACTTTCGGGAGAAGACAACAAGACAATCCAGCAACACTGCAGGGACTGTGCTCTTTGGGCAGCCACTGCTCATATCTGTGCCCAAACACAAGCTCACTGTGGATCACCTGTACGGTGTGGTTTTGGAACAGATCAGGTAAGTCGTGTCTGTGCCTTTGAATCTTGTGCCAAGTTCTAGAGGTCACTTATTCAATTACATTGTAATAGGATTACTGCATCCTTGTTAACAAGAAGAATTTTCCTTCCTTTGTGTGGGATGTGTAAACCAGGATTTGTGTTGCATTGGTGTCTGAAGGCCCCAGGGACATTTCAAGGTCCTATTTTTTTGGGATCTGTAAAAGATACTTCTGGTGGTGGTCAGAAAGGGGGGGGCTGCTTGCTCAGTGTTGCGAAACAGGTCAGGAGCAGAACTCAGGCCATGTTTTCAGGGCTGACAGATGGGGCCACCATAACTTACTTTTGCCTTTCAATCTACTGCCAGTAAAACTCGGAACAAGTGGTGAGAGCAGAGACTTACTGAATTGTTGTTTGACTCATTCTGAGGGCTCTTGACCTGTAAACGCTGCTGTACAGGACTGGTTCTGGTTTGCTGAGGGGGATAGGGCAGCAAGAACTGATGACAGGGGGGTGCTCGTGTTGTGATGCTCAGCTTCAATCCGGTTGTGTGACAAACATATCCCCTCTCTGTAGCCGCTACGTGAAACTCCCTTTGGCAGAAGAATACTCCACACCCTGCCCAGACAGAGGAACCTGCAATGGCTCCAACGGCGTGGTTGAAGGTAGAGTTCTTTCAAAATTGGTTGGAAAGTTTTCAGCACTTCTAAGTTTTTTATTAGCATTTGGCTTGTGCTATGTGTGTTTGGTTAAGCTCCAGCAGATTGTTTCTTCACCGTGATTAAACCACACTACAGTGTAGGACTTCTGCATGGGATGGGGGGGAATTCTTGTAGAACATCTTCCTTCCTAGGGAGAGCAGATGTGTGTAAGAGGCAGCTGGGGAACAAGGTGTGGTGTGCATTCATCCTCAGCATTAGGCAAGTCCTTGCTTACCTGTGGTGTTCAGGCGCCTCCCTCCAGAGGCAACTCCTTTCCTGATACGTCCTTCGGTGATGAAAACTGGCCTGTTAGGTCATAAAAAAAAAGTTGTGGAGAAATGAAGTGGAAATAGTATTTTCTCTTGGAGGACCTAGAATCGTGAGGTCTTGTTGAGTAAGCTAGATGCTTAATAGGAAACTTCTAATGCTGATGGCAAATTCATGTGTCCCTTTCTTCTTTGAAATGATTCACTTGTGTATCCCTGAGGGTAACAACTGGAAGAAGTTAAATAGGGAAAAAGATCTGCCCATTTTTTCCGTAAGAATGGAAATAACTTTCTGGCAGACTTGGAGTCTTGGAGACTGTGTGTCTTCTGTAAAGACACCCAGCTGCAACCTTGTTGATTCTTGGGGATATTTCTTAGGGTGTGCTGCCAGAAGGTGTCATTGTTAACCTACTGCCAACTGAGCACTCTCCATCATATCTGATTCTAGGATATAAAGTCCAGCACATTACCTGGCATGTGCTAAAGGGAAAAATATACCTTCAGATGGAGGGGGCAGCAAGCAGAGGCTTCTTTTTCTGTGAAGCCCTTTAATATTTTCCTTGTAAATTTTGCCAGGTGACATTGAAGAGATGGAGCATCAGGATGGTGGAGAGGAAGGCAAGGAAAAGCTGAATGAAGCTGATCCCTGCCACTCCGAGGGTTGTATGCAGGTGGAGGGAGCAAGAGACCTGCAGCCTTGCAAGAAACAGCATTTCACTTTTAGCCTTGTGAATTCCTCTGGGACCTCTGAGATAAACTCCATTGTTGAAGGAAAGATCTTAAAACTGAGTGGTAATTATTTTCTTGCTGTCTTTTTTTTTTCCTACTTCTCCTTACACCTTTGCAATAAATGTTTTTTCTTTTTTGTAGCTTTTTCTGCAGTTGCTATTGACTGGGATTCTGATACACGGAGGCTACTTTATGATGAGCAGGAGGCACAGGTTGTAGTATGCTTTTTTCTTAAATAATCTATATGTAAACTTGCATGGTACTTAAAAGATGACAGTAAATGGTGAAATTTAGGTGTAACTCCCTTCATAAAAACGGAAGTCACCAGCATGAGATATGTTTACTTAAAATCTATTAGTAGTAAAGTCTGTGGATCTGTAGTTGCTGATCTGCTTCTAGTGTGTTCTGGAAAAAGCAGACCTTTTAATTTCCAAACTGAGTAGTCTAGTTCATGGTCCAATCACAAAACAAAACTCAAATCTGAAGCCAAATGCATAGAGCCTAACAGAAAGCTCAATATTCCTTCTGTGAGAACTCTGCTGGATCGTCTTCTGTAACAGAATAAGCTGTTTTTATTGTCTTGATAAAAGCCCTAAACCCACCAACTTTTATTAAGGACGTAATATATTTTTATTATGGACTATCAGTAACACAAGAAAGGAGTGGCTGGAAGCTTGAGAGGAGTGTGTGGCTGGGGAAGGAGAAGGGGGCAGAAAGAGGCAGCATGGGGAAGGTGAGCCTGTAATTTTGTGGTGGAAAGGATTACAGAGTACATGGAGTTGAATAAAGCATCCATCCCTTTCACTAGGCATTTGAAAAACATGGCAGCATGCTACAACCACAGAAGAAGAAGGCTGTAGTGGCCCTGAGAGACTGCATAGAGCTCTTCACTACTATGGAAACACTTGGTGAACATGACCCATGGTAAGAGCCTGTGCCTGCATGTTTATCATAAAATGCCTTAACTATTTGAGTTCGTGTTACTTGTCATGGGATTCTGATAATTTCCCAGGTCTGTCCTTTCGTGTTCACCTGTGAGAAGTCTTTAAGGTCTCTACTAAGTGATTGACTCCGTAGGCTGCAGGCAAAGTGTCAGTAGGCATGAAGCTTCCAAAGATCAGGTCATTTTCAATTCCCAGGGATACATCTGTCTTCTAGGCAGTGTCAGACAGTGTGGTAATAAAGACTGAAAGTATGTGGCTACCTTAGCATTTAATCCTGTATTATTTCCAACTTGAGCCACTCCTGACCTGCTCCCAACTCTACGAGATACAGCAGATTCCAGGTGACCAGAATGTGATTACCATGTGTGCAGAGGAGTTTTGGGAGTTGTTTGATAGCTGTGTAAGAAAAGAACTTAAAGTGTACTAGGAGACTGTTTATTAGTAATTTCCAGTTACATGCTGTAGATGTGTTTGCAACTGTGACCTGTTTGAGCTGCATGAGGGGATAATAGAAAAGTAACGGGACCTTTAAACTTTTTAATTTATGAAAGGAAAATTAATTTTTGTACAATGTTCAGTTAATAAACTTGTCATAGGGCATTTTGCCTATAAAAAATGAAAGCAAGCTGCATTTTTGAATTCTCTAGGGCAATGTGTTCACCTGCATATTCCACAGCCAATGTGCCTTCTTTAAGGCAGGGACTGTGCTGTGCTAGTGAGGCACCTTTAATGGAAGGCCAGAAGCTTTTCTTTCAATGTAGTTATTAATTGCCTTGTTTGTTATTCCTTCTTCAGGTACTGCCCTAACTGTAAGAAACATCAACAGGCCACAAAGAAGTTTGACCTGTGGTCTTTGCCCAAGATTTTGGTGGTACATTTAAAACGCTTCTCATACAGCAGATACTGGAGGGATAAACTTGACACTGTTGTGGAATTCCCTATCAGGTAGGATTTTTCCCTCAAGCCAGGAAGAGTTTGAAGAATCTGGTCAAGAAAAATCTACTTCTGATGTTTCTGTTGGCGGGTGGGCCTGTTGTGAAAGCTGTAACTGGAACAGCTGTCTCTGGGTTTGAGCATCTCGACAGCAGGCATGAGTTGAGTTGGTTAGTTTTTTGGGGGGTTGGTTTTGTTAAGATTAATCAGTTCTATACATCTCAAAGAGCATTAATTAAGGTGATTCTGCTGAACCACGAGAACTTCTGTAGTGATTTCAGCAAATTTGTTGGGCAGAGCTGTACTTGTAGTATTGAGTATTGCACAAGTACAAGATGAAAGCCTGCCTTGTCCCTCTGTTTCTGTTTGTCAGCTCCTTGCTGTGGGATGAAGCATATTCCTTACTACTCCTATCTCACTTTTCATGCCTACACAGGGAGACACTGAACTGTGTTTTATTCAGCACTTCCCTCTAAACCTTTTGGCGGTGCTCGGTGTGTTTACCAGGACCTGCCCTGTGTGGGAGGAGTGACAAGTCTGGTCTTCACACTAATAAGGCCTGGCCCTTGAGCAGCGGAGCAGCCCTGCTGCACCTGTGCTGCCTGCAGAGTTTCACTGGTGCCATGCAACTCTTCCTAAAAAGTGCTGGTTACTGCTGTGCTGATGCTTTTGGGTTTCCTTCCAGGGGTTTAAACATGTCCGAGTTTGTCTGCGACCCGAGAGCAGGCTCGTATGTGTATGACCTCATTGCAGTTTCCAATCACTATGGAGCCATGGGAGTGGGCCACTGTGAGTAACTGCTGCTGTGTCCTTTGGGCACAAGGAAATCTGGGCAGAAGGGTCCTGGGAGGGCTCTGTGTGTTGGACACCTGCAGTTTCCCTCACCGAGAGTGTCTAGTCCCTAAAACATACCTGTGTTCTGCGTTCAGGTGAATATCATACTGGGAGGTAATATCCTTCCTGTTAGGAGCTGTAGGGCAGACAACCAGTTTGTGTACTGTGCAGCTGCATGAGGTCTGACTCTGATGCCTGTGGGATCCTGGTTAGTAGTCATCAGTGTGTGTGATGGTGTTCCCCAGTTTATGAGCAGAGTCAAGATTTTTCAGTGCTGAACCTGAAATTATGCAAATGACCTTTTACTGGAGAGTGCTGGGGAGGGTCATAGCTGAAGGGGGTTATGCTCTGAGACTGGGGATCACAGTCACAGAACTCTTGGCTGGAAGAGACTTTGCAGGACTTTTAACTTTCTTCTTGAGTGAGGACTCTTGCAAGCAGTAAATCAGATCTGTCATCAACAGAAAACTTCTTTATGTGAAAATGCAGAGTCTTAAACTATGTGTCTGGGAAAGCTCTGGCTCAAGGCAGGTGAACAAAACACTATAATTTTTTTCCTGAGTTTCTTTGCCCTGTGTCTCAGCTGTCAGACTTAAGCCTGGTACGTGGGACACGGTCCTAGACTAGGACCAGCCAGCAAGTTGCAGCTGATGTGTCTGTTGGTGAACTAGGCTTGGGGTGGGTAATGTCAAAGCTGAGCTCAGTTTCTCCCCCTGGCAGACACTGCCTATGCCAAGAACAAAGTGAATGACAAGTGGTACTACTTCGATGACAGCAGCGTATCGGTGGCTTCAGAAGACCAAATAGTGGTGAGTATTTGCCCTGAGGCTGTTCTGAGTTGGTGCTGAAGGTGTGTGGTTCCCTGCTTTGGGCGTGACATTTCTAGCCGAGCCGTGCGGATGGTTTCAGACGGGTTTTCTTTTTATTTGGTAGACAAAAGCTGCATATGTGCTGTTTTATCAGCGCCGAAACAATGAGGAACATAGTGCCCCATGTCCTCCTCAAGAAGAGTGTGACGGCATGGACACCAACTAAGCATCACCTCCAGCCACCATGGTAGCAGTTCCTCTTCTAAAGCAATGCCTGAGGCATCTGAAAATTTTCCTTCCTTCTGTAGGGGTCAAGCAGAAGATCGAGCGCTGTAAGATTCAGTGCTGGGGGTTGCAGAGTAGCAGTGGAGAGCCAGGAATAGGTGCTGACACTTGGGTATTTAGAGGCCAAAAATAATATATATTGGAGCTTCAATAAAGTTCTTTTTAAAATCTGGCTGAGCTGTGTGGCTAGAGGCAGGGGTTGGGGCTGCGGTTCTTGGTTGTAGGTGGGGTTGGGAGAGGACAGGCTGAGGCCAGTCACAGCTGAGCCTCGCAGGAGCCTGTGGAGGAGTGTGGTGGGTACGATTCTGTGAATCGGCACTGGGGCTTCCTGCCAACTCTGGTGTTGCTTTTGGGCCCTGCCTGTGTCAGGGAGGCTCCTGCACCTTTTCTGGAGCTCAGTTCAGATCTTTGTACACTTGGCCTGTCTGCTGCAGTCTCTTGCCATTCATTGTACCTTGGTTCCCTGGCTGAGCAGCAAATACTTCTCTTGCTTCCATCTTTTCACTGATGCATTTTTAGGCTCTTCAGGGCAGTTTTGACTCAGCCTTTTTCATGTGAACACCGAATCCTGTAACGTAGGAACCTTGGCCAGAAGTGACTCATACCTGCCTGTGGTGTGGCACATATGCAGGCTGATCCCCACGGAGAGGCAGGATACAGCTGCTCTAGCTCCTGTTCTTCTGCAGAGAAAATACCATCCATAACGTTGATGATTTCATGTCCTCTCCATCCACCTCCTACACCCCTCACTTCCAGGCTGCTCTGTAAAGCACTTTCCTGCCTCCAGCTTTTCTCCTATGGTTTGTGCAGTGACAGCATTTTAATCCTTTTTTGCTTGTTTATGTGGCTCCTTGGAGCTTTTTTCTTCAGCCAAGCTCAGCACTGTGTCACCTGTTAAGTGTGACAGCCCAATGCAATGGATTGTGTGAGTTTCCAGCCTTTTCTCTTGCAACTTTGGTTTTTTTGGACTGCTTTTTCTGCCTTCCTTCTCCCTTGAGCACTGCCCTTTAGATCCCCACCTTATCACCTTCTGTGGGGCTGCAGGTGTGACAGTCCTGTCCCAGCTCCTCTTTGCCTTTGCTGTTCAGTGGTTCTGCTCCATCCTTTTGGCACAAGTGGCAAATGCTCTTCTCTCTGTCCTCCTTTACTGTCTGTGGTACTTGTAGGACTCAAGTCCAGCTTTCTTCTTGAATGTGGACTCCTGTGAGTCTCTCCTTGGTGTGGAGACCTGGTCTTCCATGTGAAAAATGGGAAAAAATCTAGAGCCTTAGCCTGTGTTTTTTTAGGGACAGATCTAGCTCAATGACAAACCAAACAGGAGGGTTTTCCTTTCTTAGAGAAGGGAGGGCTGCCTCTAGCCAGCATGCTACTAGTGTGATCCTCTGTGGAATTTTGCTTTTAAAACATTGAAATTTGAATTTTGAGATCACAATTGCTTAGTTGCTTCTGCTGTTCTGGTGGAGTTTTTTTGTTTTGGTTTGGTTTTTTTGCAACTCTTAATATTGTATTTCTTTTTTTTCTTCATTACTGATGGGAGCATCCAAAAAGCAATTTTTAAGCTGTAGCACTGCACTGAAATTACTCTAATCAGCATTTTTTTGTTTGTTTTATCCTAAAAATAAGTCATGTGGGCATTCCAAAATAGGGAATAGAGGAAAGGGAGGGGAGTACAAGTCCTTTTTAAAAGATAAATCAATCTGAAATAGCTTTTGTTCTCCTTCTCGCCTCCCTGCCTGTGCTGACACAGAAAAGCATCGTGGGGCTAAATCTGTGATGCTCAGATGCTGAACAGACTCTGTTGTACTGCAGAACAAGTGGCCCAGCTCTTGCTTTCTCTGCCTCTGAGCTGCTGGGCTTCAGCTGGTGTGTGTGTGCTGTAATACCAGACTGTTTTTTAGACTAGCACTTTGTAAGTGGCTGGCTCTGTTGTACAAAGAGGAAAATTAAAGAGTGGTTTGCACTGAAACTGGATTTTGTTGTATTTTCAGCTTTTGTTATGTGGCCCAAGGTGGCTGGTTGTGGGGGTGTCTGGTGCTCCAGGAGTGATTTGGACTGGGGAAGGGCGAGTCCTTGGGAACCAGTGAGGATTTTGGAGAAAATCAGCTGTTGAGGATGCTGCTTTGTCCAGCTGAGAGTTGTGTTTGCTCCAGGGTTGCCTCTTCTTGCCGGCATTGCTGGGTTCTTGGTATGTGGGGCTCAGCAAAGCCTGTCCTTGCTTTTCTGGAGCACTGGGAAGCCTCGGCTGTTGTTTCATCACCATTCCTCTTCCCCTGCAGATCCCTGGGGGTCCTGGTCTTCCTTCTGTCCATTTTCTCCAGGGGTATCAGGGCTGTTTGTGGCTGTACCACTGGGGTAGTTTGGTGAGAACAGAAAACAGGCTCTGTCACTGTCCTGGCTCAGCCCCTGCTTTGAAGAGGGTTTGCAGTTTCACCCTGAGAAAAGTGTTCAGAATAAAGAGGAGAAAAAAAAAGAACATGGAAGAGCTTCTGTTTAAGAAGCATTTCCCCAGGTTAGGACTGCTCTCCCTGGGGAAGAGGTCTGAGGAGCTCCTGCAGATGGACAAGCCAGGAACAGTTGCTCCCTGTTCTCTACAGTGCAAGAAGATGGTCAGGGAGGCACTTAAGACATTTCCTATCCCCACCTGCCCAGTAAATACCAGAACAGGGATGGCAGGGAACAGCCAGGCACCTTGCTCAGTGTCACCCTGCTGGGCATGGCAGGCTGGAGGGGCTGCGTGTGCTTATAAATGGACTTGGGAAGGATTACATTAGTGGGGAAATAGCGTGTGTTTGCTACCTCTGCATAGTATTGCCATCTTTGGCTCTCTGCTGCCCAGAAGCCTCTGAGGAGCTGCTCTTCCCAGGAACCAGAGCAGCGAGGAGGGGACAGAAGGTGCCAGGGTGCCCAGCAGGCTGCCAGGGCAGGAGCAGGCACACGGGACTGTGCAGTTCCTGGGAGCCTTCCAGGCTTGGATACCAGAGCAAGGCAGGTGAGCTGTCCCATGCTTTGCTGTGAGTACATGGTGAGTATCCGCCTCATGCTTTTTTTCTTGTGAAAGCTTCAAATCCTGATTATTGTAACAGGAAAAAGAATATGAAGAGTGAGGGCAAGCACTGCTTTCAGAAGCTGAAGCTTCATGCTGCTTCTGAAAATGCAGTAGGTACTTTGTCACTTAGCCCAGTTTGAATTGCTTATGTGATGTCCTAATTGTTCAAAAGCAAAGAATAAGTCACTATGCATTTATTTAAAAGGATAAAACAAGAAAAACAGGCACGACTTGTACTTTTGTACTCTCAGAAACCTTAACTCGAGCAAGCTTGCTCTTTGTGAACTTGAAATTTCAGGTCTATTCTCCAGCATACATTTCCTAGGGAGAGAAACAGAACTCCAGCTCAAAACCCACACGGAGCTTCTGGCTCAGATACAGCACCCTCGGTCCTGAGGCTCAAATCAAAGTGAGGGCACTCTGCAGTTCTGAACGTGATGTTTCTGTTTTATTCTCAGCCTTGCTAAAATACATTATATAGTTTTAAGTAACATTTCTTGTCAAATAACTTTCATTAGAAGAGACAAACGCATATTCTCAAATTCAGAAGATGGAGGTCTGAAGTTCTTCCTTAAACATGCCTTCAAAGTGGAGGTCTTTTGCCATGAGCTCTTCTTCTACATCCTCTAAGGCCCACTGATGATCTGTCAGTTCTAATGCTTCCCATTCCGTCTGCATTGGCAGTGAACAGAGGTGGGAAAGCAACACAGTATTAGACAAGAACTACATAAACTACACTTAAAAAATGCAACAACCCCCAGGTTCAATAAACAAACTGGCAATCCTGTCAACTTGTTGAAATCAGTGTTTTATGCTTAATTAGGTACTAGTTGATCAATACAAAGTGCATCACAGAAATTAGAAAAATTACATGATCTACCTCTTGGAAACCCTCTAATGTGGAACTGCCCAGTGCAGCTGTTTATAGAAACACAGCCAGTTCTGTTCTGGGGGGTCAAGTCCTTTGTACTTAGTTAATTCTTTAGTCCAGAGACATTCGATAACAGTTACGGGACAAAAATTTTGCAACTGGTCACAGACTTGTGCATGCTGCCTGCAAAATCATGTCATATGATGCCCAGTGAGAGCTTTGCATTGCTTGGCCAGAACACTTCTACTGCAATATGGGCTTTTTATTCCCTTGTTCTGCTGGAGCATATTGTGGGTTCAGGTCCCTCCAGGGCCGAACAGCAGAAGAGCTGTGGATAGGCAGCACAGGAACCAGCTTCTGCTTGGGAGCTACACCTCAAGGTAAAGAAAAAACCTTCCTTTGCAAAAGCGGAAGATGGCCCATGAATTCAGCTTTTGTACCAGGAATGACTGACCTATCAGGTTTACTTCAGGGTATTCAGGCTCTGCCAGACCCAGAGCAACTCCCACAGCCTTCATCAGCTGTCAGCTCTATTTTTAGGAACAGGAATTCAGAGCAATTCCCTTACTTGACACAGGGAGAGGCCAAGTTACAGCCTATGAGCCTGCAAGCTCACAACAAACAGGAATACTGTACCTTAAATGCTTTGTTGGTATCTGCTGGCATGGCCATTGCTGCCCCTGTCATTTGTTCCTGCATCACCCTGGACTGATCTGCAGCTGGAGATGAGAAATGAGATTTCTGTGTCACTTAAACAGCATTTCCTGGAGCACAGTGCCAGCAGGCTGCCTTCTGACTACAGATGAGAATGTTGCAGAAACACCCAGAATGCGATACTACTGTGCCAGAAAGTTCTCACAAGACATCTCGTTCCCACCCCCTACATCTTAGCCAGATTTACATAAAATATGCAGAACAACTGAGGAAGATACAATCTTGTATATTTCCAATACATATTTGTCCTGCCCCACATCTAACATTAAGAAATCTTTGCAGTTTTCCTTAAAATCAGTACTTTCTAGAAATAAAAGCAAGCCTGAGAGCAGAACTTTTTGCACACTGTTTTGGTGGGAAGGAAAGTGTGGGCTAGACCAAGTTTATGAGCCAAAGGTTGGTGCAGGAGATCTGGGTACTTGCTGCAGGTGATATCAAACCTGGCCTGGGAGGGTAACCTCACAGAAGTGAGAGGCTTTCAAAGGCTTTTTGGCAGAAAACTTAGAAATCCTTCCCCAGCCTCCCTCAGAAGATATCCCATGGAAGGAGAAGCCAGTTCTTTCCCAGGAAGGACAGTGTCTTACCATTATCTTGGCCCAGGATAAGAGTATAAATGCTTCTGAGTCCAAACACATTCAAGAAGTACCAGGAAGCGGAGCTCACCCTGGCAAATCAGAACAAGCAGGGCTGATGTCAGTTCAAGGCTGGCTCCTCATTCCAGCAGCTCGCACAGACCATTCAAGGGTTATTAACACATTCAGCACTTTCCAAGTGGGAATTCCACCTTGTTGGCTGAGGACAGGCTTACCAGGACGCATCCAAAGTGAGCAGTTCAATTCCCTGCTGCAACATTGGCTTAAAACGCAGCGTTAGAGGAAACGGGACCTTTGCTGCAGGATGAAAAAAAGAAGCCCAGTTTCACAAAGTGACACTGCAGGACTGCAAAGCACATGGCAAAGTGAGTAGGTACTTCCTGTATTACATCTTATCTAGTCTGAATGCAACCCTAACCCTAATGTGTACAGCAGCTAGTTAACTTGTATTTTTGAAAAAGCTGCAGTTCTGTATTCATTTCAATATGAAGTGTTTTCTGAAACTTAGAAACTTTTGAATCTTAGATGACCCAGGCCTCACAGGTATTGCTTCACGACTGTGAAGGCAAATGTCTTTTGTTAAAGAAACAGTAATCACATAAACAGTATAGCAAAAAATCCCCAGAACTGTGAATTTAAGGAAGTATTTTTATGTGTACACCCTGCATTACACAGTAACCAACTCCCTGGACAGGTTCAGAGAAAAATCCACCGTGTCAACCTGAATTTTAGGCACTTTTAATAAAATTAAATACTGGGTTTGCAGTGATAGTTGTTCTGAGGACATGAGCTATTTTCTTCATGACCACGGCCAGTCCTCTGAGAGCAATTTCCCCTCCGCGGAGTGAAGAGCAGCAGTGCCACAAGCCAAATTCATGCTGCTTCCAACTGACTTTCAGGTAGAGGAGTAAGTCTCTGCAACCCAGACCCTCAAGGTCAGAAACACAGCCAAACCCATGTCATTCCAGACACTTACTTGTGACAAATCCTGAAAATGTCATGTTGATCCAACCCCCAATGAGGATCATAGGCAGAACATTGGTTACATTCCCTTTCATCATATCTGTCAGCATGGTAGGATCTGTAAATCACAGACTCGATGTGAAGTAGCAGCGTATCACAATAAAGGGAAATATGACATTAATTGTCAGTTACTTTAATTAAGAAACTGCCTGAGAGACAAAGCAGTCCTATCCCAATAACTTTATTTCCCACTGTTGAAAATGCTCTACAAAATGAGATGAGCAGCCAGATAAGCTGACCCCATTCCTTGCCCCAGATCGCAGAACTTGCTCGACCCCTCTGGGAGATGATTTGGGTAGAAAAAGGACAAGTAACTACCCAGCTATTTTGCTGCTGTGGACACAACAGTTAAATCAGTTTAGAGAAGATCCTGCAAGAGCTGGTGCAAAACACTGATGAATGGACACGAGAGAGAGAGCAGGAATTCCCACTTCTGGCAACACCGAGGTGGCTGTGCTCTCGTGAGACACTGTTAGCAGCTGGAGGCTGGTGTTAAGCGAAATGAAGTGACCCAACGTGCTGCTACCCAAGAGAGGGATCTCGCTCTCCCTGCCCAATACAAAGCTGAACAGTCCCACCCCTCCCCTCCCACTCCATGAGCTCCTTGCAAAACTGGTTCACCACCTTCCCTCGGCACAAAGGGACAGGCTTTTCTGCCTGGCTGCAGTTATGGTACCTTAACATACCTGTCATTGGTGAAGGAGGCACTACCTTTCTTTTCGTTTTCTTAAAAAATCCATCCTCTGGGTTATTAAAAAAATATTTCCGGGACAGGAAAGACTGAAAACAGAAAGAGCCAATGCCATGAGAAATGAAAGGACAGAACCATTATTTTTTGTTCAGACATGCAGACATCTTTTGAACTCTTTCATAGCACATCCTCCTTTCCTGGAGAGGTGCTTCATGTGCTCTGAAGCTCCTCCCTTTGCCCTGCCTCCAGAGTCTCAGCTATTTGAAATTCTTAATCCTAAGAAGTCTCTGAAGAAGAGACCATATTAATTAAAGAGCTTTTAGTGCTTTGTGCAAATTCTCTGGGCTGGTTCAGCCCCAATACCAGTACTTGGAATGAGTCCACCCGCACAGCTGACCTCTGGATTTCACAAAATTACATATTTGTCAGCAACAGAGCCAGCACGAGCGACGGATTTTTAGTTCAGCAAACATTTCAGCTGACATTGTAGGACCACGTCCTATTACATCCCTCTGTGCTTGCAGCCGGGTATTAAACACAGTGGTTCAGGGGCAGAGACGTCATTTCAGCGCGCGGCTAAAACACCGAGCAGCGGCAGCAGACATTAACCTCCCGGAGGGTTCCCGGGACACTACGCTGGGACAGGGGACACCCCGCGGTGTCCGACCCCGAGCCCCTGCGGGAGCTCCCGGAGCCCGAGGCTGCTCCGCCCGCGGCACTGCCCCGGCACACCCCGCGCTCTGGGCTCCCTCCACAGCCACCCTCTTTGTAAAACCTCACCCACGCAGCTCCGTACCTGCTTTGGAATGTATTTTCCGTTTTCCCGAAGGACTCTGCTCCGGATCAGGACTTGGCTGGAAGAGAGACAGGCGGCGTTAGCGGGGGCCGGGCCGGGGGGCCCGGGGGCCGGGCGGGAGCGAGGGCGGCTCTGACCTGTCGGACACCTGCTCCTGCGTGAGGCGCTTGTCGCTCTGCAGCAGGATGGACACGTAGTGCCGGATCATGCCCACGAAGAAGGTGATGAAGACGATGGGCAGCACCACCCACAGCCGGATGTTGGAGTCCAGCAGCAGCTCGGGCTCGCTCATCGCGGCGGTGCCGCCCCGGGCCCGGCTCCGGCCCCGGCCCCGCCGCAGGCCCCGCTGCCGCTTCCCTTTCCGGGCCCGGCCCTTCCGCCGCCGCCGGAACGGGAAAGGAGAGGGCGGAGCGGGCGGGAAACTCGAGCGGGAGCGGCGGGAACGGCGTGAGGGGACAGCGGAGAGCCCCGCCCGCCCTGAGGTGAGGGGAGGCGCGGCCGGGGGAGCTCGGCTCAGGTGAGCTCAGGTGAGCTGCGCTGAGGTGAAATGGCTGCCGCGGGCACTGCCGAGCCTTTGGGAGCCGGTGCGGTGGGGACAGGCTTCCCTTCTGCGGGCTGACAGTCAGAATTGTCGCGGTTGGAAGGGACTTCTGGGTATCACCCAGTCCAACCCCCCTGCCCAGGCAGGGTCACCTGGAGCAGGAGCGCGTCCAGGTAGGAGCGGAATGTCTCCAGAGAGGGAGACTCGATACTGTCCCTGGGCAACCTGTTCGCGTGCTTTGCCACCCTGAATGGAAAGAAGTCCTTCCTCGTGTGGGGGTAAAACTTGTGTTTTCGTTTATGGCCATTGCTCCTCGTGCTGTCGCTGGGCACCACCCAAAAGCGCCTGGCACCATCCCCTGGCCTTTGAGGTGTTTATATTCTTAGAACAGCCACAAAATGCTTACTGCGTTTTTCGCTTTCAATTTTTACAGTTCCACACTCATATTCTGTGTAACTCGTTTTACTTGTGTCAGCTACACAGCTGAAAGTTAGTGTGAGGTGATCACACATCCCTTCTTAACAACCTTTAACTTTTAAAGATGAGTCAAGATTTATTTTTTCTTTTTAATCACTGACACCCCCCAGAAGAGGGCAGGTCGAATGGAGGATTGTGCTGACAGAACTGTTTTGTCTTGATAGTGGATTGGGAACATGAATAGGGGCAGTTAATGAGGTTGGGCTCATAAACACTCATCTGTGAATCCTTTGTTCAGGCATGGGGAGAGGATCGCGAGTTTAGGTCAGTCTGTACAATCGGAGACCTCATAGTTGCTCACTTTAACTCGCCATTTAATTTGCTTGGTGTATGAATGGAAAGCCAAGCCCTGTTTTCTGAGAAACTGAATTTTAGAAAAAAAGTGATGTATTAAGCTGTTTAAATATAACAAGCTCTGAAATTTCAACCTGTACAGCAGAAAAATGTGTGTGATTCTGGTTACCAAGGCAGTCTGTCTTTTTTTGAGCACTTTCAGTCTCTGGAATGTTCCCTTTCATTATTCACTAATACATCCCTGACTTGCTTAAAAAACATAAATTAAACACTTGCCTCTTTCCTGCCTTTTTACAGGCAACAACAAAGGTCTTGTTACCATGGTTTCAAAAAGGAAATTGTCCAAAGGTGATGCTTCTGAAGACACCTGCAAGACAGATTTGGCAAGTAGGTGCTTGGGTATAATCTTACAGGGATGGAGTCCTCTTGGTAGAGGCAACAACTCCCAGTCAGGGAGAAGGCCAGAATGGCAATTTTGGTAATGCTGATTGTTAACGATGCTTGATTTTTTTTTAATATATGTGATGTGGAATGTCTTGTTTTCACAGAAACAAAGAAGTCACGGATTTCTGATAAGGAAAATGTCTCTGCCTACTGTGGAGTGGAGGGTGAAGCAGTCTTTGAAGAGCTTCTTAGAACGTCAGGGATTGTGCTGAAAACTGGGGAGGGACAGAATGAAATAGGTAGGTGTTTAACACTTGCTCTTTCTGCTTGTAGCTGAAAACCTGCAAAGATGTCTATTATAAAGGAAAGATGTGTTTTACTTGCAGAGTAAAAATGCTCGAGCCAGCTTGTTCCAAAATTCAAGCAAACCTTCATCTGGCCTCTTATTTGTTATATATTTCTTGTTCTTGCTGAATTCAGTGCATCACCTAACCCATTTTTTTGTGTGTATACATGCTAAGTCTAAGCACTTCTGAAAGATTATTGGAGGTATATGGAAAAAGATTAGACTTCATCTGTGATTACAGTATTGAATTACAGAGGCAGGAACTCTAAAACGGGAAAACAAACATGGCATTGTTGCTTTTCAGCTCAGACAAGGCCTTCAGGAATTCTTGTACTAAGCCTTTTCAATGCTCTCAGCTACTCTCAGCCCTGACTGGAGAAAGCACAAGTGGTGATTCCCCTCAGTCCACTTTGCTAGCTGGACTTCTCAACAGAGGAAATGCAGAAGTGTTGGTGGATGGGCCTGACAGCTTGTACTTGGCGTAGCTGTTGTTGTGATGTTCTGTGGATAAAATGCGTCAGGTTCTTTATTTTCTTTTTAAACTTCCTCCATAGCTGTCGATCAAATGGCTTTCCAGAAGAAGCTCTGCCTGGCCCTGGAAAAGCACCCTACTTACCCAGGTGTAAGTAACTTTGGCAGGAACCACCTTTAAAACTGTTTACTGAGCAGCAAAGGATGCAAATGCAGCTTCCTGACCCTGCTAGTCCTGTACAAAACTGTGCAGCGTGGTAGCTTATCTTGGATTTCTGTGGTCCAGATTTTCCAGTTCCCTCAACGTCACTGTTCCAGCTTTTTGGTTCTGTTGTCCTTCTGCTGCTTCTGTTTCTTCTCAGCTGTCACACTGTTACATCTGAATAGTCAGAAAAAGATGACCAGCCTGCGCCTCTGTTAATACAACTTTGGGGTGTGTGCTGGTTGTAGTTTAACAGTTGAACACAAAGCCACACACTCCCTCCCGGGCCATCAGTGTGTTATCAGCGTTGTTCTCATCATAAATCCAAAACACAGCACTGTGCCAGCCACTGGGAAGAAAATTACCTCTGTTCCAGCCAAAACTAGGATAATGCTCCAAGATTGCCTTTGCACGATTCCAAGGAAAAGTTCTGCATTTCCATCACTATGCCCTGTCAAAAGAACTCATTATTCAATATTATTCAATAGATAAAGACTCTTATGGGAGGAAAATCACTTGCTTAACTTTGTGGTGGAGGCTGTGTTTGGTTTTGTGTTGCGTGGGAGCTGGCAGCATTAAAACTGCCACGATGTGGTGCTCCTCTCCAGTCAGCAAGCCCAGTGTGAAAATCTGGGGGCCAATGATTGGACTGCAAATGTTTTTTGGGTGCAGGTCTTGTCACATTAAATGTTACTGTCTCAGCTGAATAGGAAGGAAGGCAAAGCCTTTTTAAATCAAGGTAGAATGTAAGACACGTGCTTTGGAGTTATTTTGCAGAACAATCAGTGTTTCCTTTTGGAAATGGTCTAGACTAGAGATCATTTATTTATCTGTCGTTCCTTCCATCACAGTTTCTGTCTGTCTGCAGTTCCTTGGCTTACCTCTTCCCTGTATTCAGTATCTGCTTGCAAAATGCCTCCTAAAGGACAGCAGCTGACCGGGGCATCTCTTCAGGATGGAGATTAACTTCCCTCCGCTTTGCAGGTTGTGAAGCAGTTTATCCGTGGCTTGGAATCTCACATCAAGGACAGGAACCAGTTCAAGAACTGTCTCCTGCCGTGCGCTCCCATACGGACTGAAGGGTCGAGGTAGAGAAAATGTATTTTGCCTTCCCCTTTACTCAGCTTAAATGTTGAATGTCCTGTTAAATGCTCCAGTCAAATGTCCTGTAACACTGAGCAGAGTGCTGGGAAAGGCCATGGCTCCAGCTCATACTCAACAAGCAGTGGCTGCTGTAGTACATTGCTGTTCAACTGCAGTGAGCTTGAAGTGGCAAGTCACAGAATTTACTCTCTGCCCATGGCACATATTGGCCTCCATGGCATTTTATGTCAAGAACCACACACTGGAGGGAAAAAAAATTGGCAGGGCTGGTGGAGGTCATTTCCTTTTTGAGTTTTTTTTTTTCCAGGAGGTAGAACTTAACCACAGACTTTTGCATTTCCAACTCACACTAGTCTTGTAGAGAGGGAGCTGGTTCAGAGCTGAAGTGCAATTTTGAAACTGGTTTAAAAGTGGTCATATGTGGCTTTTCAAAAAAACAGTCATGGAAAGAGTTACAGCCTGTTCTGCTGACATGTTTTTGTTACAACTGTGGTGTAATCTTTCATCTTGCAGGAATCTGGTGCACTCGTATTGCGAAAGCCTCATTAAACTGCTGCTTGGAATTAAGATCTTACAGGTATGGGCACCTTGGTTGGCTCTTTAAAATGGTGTTGATTGTAGGATTAATAGAACTGGTTATGAGGCAAGTGAGGCTGTGTCTGGAATAGTGTCCAGTTTGTAGTTTCTTTAGGGATACAGAGATGCTCAGGGTCGGAGGCACATGGCATACAAGCAGAGACAAGGGGAACTGGGTTTGTTCAGCCTTAAGAGAACATTAAGGAGAATTCTGTGGTCTTCAGATATCTGGTTGCATGGTATAGGAACACACACAGACTCTTCTGAAAGGTGAACAGGGGCAGTATGAGAGATGATGGCTCAGGACAACCGTGGGAAATTCTGACAGGATGTGACCGCTTCCACTGTGGAGAATGTTGGGGTTTTTTTAAGTGGTAGAACAGGGAGGCTAGAGAGGTGACTGAAACTCCGTTATTGGACGAATTTGAATCTTGAAAGTGTTTAGAAATGGGCAAGACACTGAGCAAGCTGCTGGCAAGAACACATTGTTAAGCTGTATACAGATTGCATAGAGATGTGTATGGAGTTGAAGATGACAGATGTCTCACCCAGGCATGGGAAACCTGAGAGCAGTTGTGGACTTCAGTCCTCTTATAATTAAAATGTTTTGAAAGTTCTTGTCTTAAATATAGTTTCAGAATTGCATTTGGGCCAGGATTAAAGGGGCAAAGAATTAGAGCTGCAAAGGGAATGACGAAAGCATGTGGGCACTGTTTACAAACTCATCTAAAGTTGATGTTTTAAGTTCCTGGGTGGTGAAAAGCAACTCAGCTGGGTCTGAGAGGGAGAGGTTTAAGAGAGGTTGGCCCAGAGGAATCATACATCCTGCCTGTGTGCTCTGATTCTGTTGGATTATGTGGATAGTTTATAACACTCTTGGCATTGGTGGTTTTCACTTTTCAGACTGTTTGCCTCCTGTCTGGTGTGAGGCAAGAGACTTCTTTATACAGGAAATACTTTTATTGGTCTTCTGGAGCATTTTATTCTCTGTTTCATCTTTTGTGAAAGGTCAATTTGGTGGCAAACCAACAGCACAACCAGTAAATCATCCTAACACTGTCTTTTTCCCTTTCTTTTAGCCTGCTGTCATAACACTGTTGTTGGAGAAGATCCCTGAATTCTTTTTTGACGTGTAAGTATAAACTGACCTCTCTCTGCCTTGAAATTAAATTTTATTTGGACAGTCACCAGCTGTTTGACTTTAACTGTTACTTCAAATTTACCTGAATGATTGTTTGCACTTAAGTGGTTTTTTTCTTCATACATGTGTAAAATTATCTGTAAGTCACCATGACTCCAAATTTGTGGGTGTATAAAGCAGAAGACAAATTTCCAGAAGCTGAAACACAGGCACATCTCATGATTGATTGTGTTTTTTGTGGCTACTGACATAAGCTTGGGAGTTATTTCAGGGGAGAGATTATGGAGTGTCTTATTATTCAAAAAAAAAAAGATGAAAGTGGCTGACAGAGTTTTAGGAGGCTGTGAGATGCAGACAGACCTCCTTTTAAAATTGCAGATTGTGTTCAAACAAGGAAAATTGAAGAAGCATCTGTTTGGTTTTGGAACACAGGGCATCATAGCAGAGTGAGAGATCTTAAGGCACAACACAGGCAAGACTTGAACACTTAAGCTCTTCTCCCATTGCATCTCCCTGGATGCTCACTGTGGAGTTAGTGGAGCAGGTCAAGGGGCAGGAGG
The DNA here is from genome assembly GCA_035584735.1 of Pseudotriccus pelzelni. Classification (NCBI taxonomy): domain Eukaryota; kingdom Metazoa; phylum Chordata; class Aves; order Passeriformes; family Tyrannidae; genus Pseudotriccus; species Pseudotriccus pelzelni. The sequence goes on along the minus strand of JAWMRA010000023.1, from coordinate 14,279,377 downwards.
AAGTTGAGACTGTTCCTGACACAGTATTTGCTCCAGTGCTGAGTATCAAGCAGGATAGGCTGCACAGAGGTTGAGTCCAAGAAATTGTCTCATACTGAAATCTTGTTTGAGGAAGGTTTAACGCAGACAGTCACAAGGACTGAACGGTTTTCTAAGAATTCTAACCCAAGAATTCTAAAGGATCTTAAATAAGCTGTTATTAGTTGCTCTGTGAACCCATTAGGAATTCTTAAAAATGGATGTTGTTACATTTGCCTCCCGTCAAACTGTAAGAAGAGTGAAGTTTTTTCTGTGTCTTAATGGCCAGTTAAAAATGGCGTTAGTTGGTCTTGCTGACCAGCAGCAAAGCTTCTGAGCCTGTAGGTCTGACTAATCTGTGCCATTTTCTGCCGTTTTAGCGTAGGCACCTTTGGAACAAATTTTCCCCGGCTCATTGTCAATCAGTTTAAATGGCTTGACAGGCTTCTTGACAGCCAGGTGGGTACCAGTGGTGCAGTCACATGTGTGCTTTTTCCAAACAACTTCTGGAATGCCTGTCACATGGGATTAGATCAGTTATTATACTGTGAGAGCTGATGTTGTTTTTATATTCACCTGCTGAAGCAGAGATTTTTTTTTTCTGTTTTGTTGTGATTGCCTTCAGTGACTTCTGAACATCCCCTTTTACTATTTCTCTTCTTTCCTTGCTTTAAGTCTTTTATACCAGTTTCTATTTGTGCATATATTCACACTGGTAATCCTGTTTTAAAGCTGTTGCTGGCAGGAAGTTACAGTCTCCTCTTATTTAATTTTAACAAGACACTGGATACTCGCAAACATTTGGGTGTGGTTCTTTTTCTTCTTTCCAGAAGTCAGTCAGGTTTACTTTGGACTGGAGAGCTGTTTACTAGAGAGTCCAGTCCCAGAATTAAGTGAACCAGGAAATTGTACTAAACACTGGGAAGCTTGCTGTTGTGTTTCCCAGTTTCCTTTGCTCCCCAGCATCATTATATCCCACCTGTAAAATACCATTGTTCCACAAAAGTCTGTGCTGCACTTCATGACTTCAGTGGGACGATGAGTTAAAGGGCAGTTGGCACAAATCCAGGCAGGTGTTGGACTGAGTGACCTTACATGTTGTTGTAGTGCTGACGAACCACTTGCTTACGGTGAGATTTGTGCTTTTCACCTGCTCTTGTCTGCAGGATCTCATCAGGAAGTTAATGCAGATGATCAGTGTCTCTCCAGTACCAATCCAGCATGATATCATCACCAGTTTACCTGAGATCCTGGAGGATTCCCAGCAAAGTGAGGTTGCCAGGGAGCTCAGGTACATGTCATTTGGTTGAGTTGGTTTGTTTTTTCCCCTTGCACTCAGCAGAAGAGGACAAGGTTCATTAATGCAAGTTGCTGTGGGACTGACTGAAGTATTAGGACAGCAGTCTGTTCCTGTTAACATGTATTTGGGGACACTTAGCACTGGCTTGGTACATTTCACCTGTGCAGTTATGCTCTTAAAGAGACCATAGACCATGCAGCAAAAACCACTGTATTTAAAGAATGCTGCAAAACAACTTTTATCTAAACAATTGTTAAACTCTTGGCTACCTGGATACATCACAGGTAGAATCCAGTTAAGTACTCACTGCTTTTGCTGGATCAGTCTGTGATCAGTCTCTTGGATATTATTATTAACAGCTTCTGATTTGTCTTGGATTCTGCTGTACTAAGAACCAACATTGTTTTTATTAATTAAAAAAAAACCCACCCAAACACAGAAAATGTGTGCATGAAGCAGAACTTCCTGGCTATTTTATGTACTTTTGTCAAGCATATTTAATGCTCCAAAGAGAACCTAATACTAGTAGTTATCCTTCCAAGGACCAGCCTTAAGCTAGCCCTTACATCTGTCTTTTTTAATAGTGTATTTGTTTTATACAATAATTTTAGTAGCTTCAGTGTTTCTAATTCTTATTATTACACAGATCAAGTAGAACTTCTTGCTAGAAAATTTAAAAGAAACTGAGAAGTCAGCCAAGAATGATTAGGTGAATTTCAGGGAAGTCCTTGAAGCGATTAAACACAGGTGCAGTCCCTGCATGAGGAGTCATTAATTTAGGGAACAAGTTTTCCATAATGCCAGTGACATATGCTGTTGTCAGTTTCAGAGATTTTTTTTGCAGTGACCATGAAAACTACTGGAATTGTACAATACACAAAAGATCCCCTCTTGACTTTGTTAAGAGGAACATTTTTTTCTCTTCCTTGTTATCAGCGTCTTACTAAAGCAGGGCAGACGGCTGACAGTTCCAATCCTGGATGCCCTCTCTCGCCTGGATCTTGATGCAGGACTGCTGGCTGAGGTAAGAGCTTTCCCTGCGCAGTTCAGCAGACCCCAGCCCCTGCTTACAAGCATGAAAGCTGCAACTGTTTGGTGTCATTCAAAGTATTTTGCTAAATCTGACTCCTGTAGGCCTTCAAAAGTCCCAGGTTGGAAAGAGGTCAGAAAGTAACATGTATGAGAGCTTCAGTGAAGAGCAGAGAGAAGTTACAGTATGAATTCAGAATTTTTAAACACAGCTGTTTTAGCAAATGCAAAAGCACTTGTCCTGCTGCAGTAAATTTTTACTGCCTGTCTCAAACCTGCTTGTTGTGAATAATACATCATTTTGAAGTGCAGTGACCAAACTAGACTGTTATATTCTAAGTAAAGGCAGATTGGTGATTAAATAATTAAATAAGTTTTCTCTGCAGAATGCTGATAAAGGAGAAGAGGTGATGATGTGCCTTGTGCCTTTTGGATATGCTGCATTGCTGCACTTCTTAGAGTTGGGCTTCTTATGAATAAAATAAAATTGGTTTGTTTGAGTGCATTAAATAGTGCTTTACACAGTCCCAAAAGGCTGACGCTGCATAAGAGGCTGCTTGTCTCCATGCTTTTCCCTTTTGAAAGGCAGTTAACAAATGATGGAGCCAAGCTCTTCTCAGGAGTGCCAGGTGAAGTGATAAGAGACAACAGCCACAAATGACAGTGTGGGAGGTTCAGGTTGGACATTTGGAAAAATGAGTCAGGGTCTGCAGCACTGACAAATTCTCAGAGGTGGCAGGGCTTGGGGGGCTCTTCCATCCATGGGTATCTTCAAGACTCAGCAAAGCCAAGGTGACTCTGATCTGGTACTGACAATATTCCCACTCGGAGCAGAAGGCTGGACTATAAATCTCCAAAGATTCCTTCCCACTAACAGAACTATAACTATGTTTCTGTGAGCCATGGCCTTCCAGCTGATGGAGCGTTGCTCTCTCCTCAGGTGCGACAGTCTGCCATGACCATTGTGCCTTCTGTAAAACTGGAAGATTTGCCTGTTGTGGTAAAATTCATCCTCCAAAATGTCAAGGCAGCAGATGCAGTGGAGGTACGGTATTTTTCTCATACTAAGGGGCCAGTCTGTGTTTTAACAGAGAGAAGTTGCTTCACACACAGAGCTGTATGTTTTAATATCTTCAAGTAAAATTGTAATATTGCTGAGAATCCAAGCCAGCCTTGCTGAACTGTTGAATATAGGGTTTTTCATACATTGGGGAAGCCTCAGCCTAAGCCAGATGAGGTCTGTGATCTACCCAAACCTTTTAGGGACACCCCTATGAAAACAGTGTGCTTGTGACATGCAAGCCAGTCTGTGCTGACGCTCTGCAATTCGACAGCAGTCAGGTTGGTAAACTTGCATGCCCAGAATTCCTGTAGCTGTCTAGTATCTTGCTCAGCTGCTAGACAAGATAAAAGTAGTTCACAGCAGCATACAGAAGATATAGGTGAGAATTTCATGGAGTAACTCTTGAAAAATCCTTTCCGGTTTTTCTGCATGCATCTCCAGCATTGTGGGTAAAGAGCAAATTTTTGCCTGTTCATTTTCTAAGTTTAAAAAAAAAATTGAACACAGGTCAATACTTATGAATCTTGACAAATACTTGAGTTTTTTCATTTGTAATTTTAGGGTTATTCTGGGAAATTGTGTTTTCTTTTCCTTAGCTTTTTCTGTTCCTCCCTTATATGTCACAGTGATTTGTGCGTGGATTTGTATTGTACAGGTGATTTCTGATCTCCGTAAGAACTTGGATCTGTCATCGTGTGTCCTGCCCCTGCAGATCCTCAGTTCCCAGAAGAAGATTAAAAGCCAAGTCCAGGCCAGGTACTTGAACAGCTTTACATGATTCTCCAAGGGTAAGATGGGACAAGAGGACTTCAACTCTCCCTTATCTGGTCTCTCTGGCACTATTGGCTACATACATGAGCCTAATTTATCTTGTGTATATAAATAAGGGTGTCACCTTTATTCCTTCCTGCTTGGCACTATTATAACATTTGTCAGTCCTTGCCCAGCCAGCTTCCCCTGCCATGGATGTAGTTCTCTTTGAGCTGCCTGCATCCATGTCTGCGTGGGGATAAGACACTTTATTTATAATAATGTTGCTACCAGTTAAACTCCAGTATATTTTCAGTTGATTCTATGACTTCTGCTTCCACTCTCGTGTGAAACTCCCAGCAGTTGCCAGAGCATTCTCTCTAGACAATAGCTCTTTCAGGTAACTGCTGTGGCTGCTGTGCTGCCTTGTTCCTTTTCCTACAGTGTTTGCAGAGGCTGAGTCTTCTTTCTGATCATTTGCAGTTCTTCCATGAGCCAAGTAACCACCAGCCAGAATTGTGTGAAGCTGCTTTTTGATGCGATCAAGTTAGCTGTGAGATTTCAGAAAGATGTCTCTGAAGCATGGATTAAGGTAAGATACATGCTTCACTCCTTGTTTCCTTATTTATTTGGACTCCTAGGTTGAGCCTGAGCCTTTCTTGTGATCAAACGCGATATTAAAAGACAAATGTTAGCCCTTCATTTTACTGATACAGATTTAATTCTGTTCCAAATTAGGAGTGACTTTTCAGGAGTCTGCTTTCTTCCCCAAGTGCAGGGCAAACCTGGTTCTATATATTTAGGAGAGTGTTTTGGAAAAAGTAGATTTTTTTCTGTCTGGAGTTGAGGAAAACTGTATATCCATATATCAAGACTGAGCTGTGTGAAGCCTTAGGTGCTTGAAAATGTTCTGCTTGAAATCAATATTGGCTGGTATTCGTCTAAATTTAATTTAAAATTGCACTTCAGTGTAAACCATGATATTGCTTCTTGTTCTCAGTCCTTCATTACTCAATACCTCAGTTCCTTTCTCAAGCCTGATGTTATTTGAGAATGTCCTTGTCCAAACTCAATTTGTGGCTCACTTTTTTGAATGCTTTCTGGATTCTCTGGCAAGATTCAGTTTGCTGGCTTTGATAGGTATCCTATTGTAGAGGAGAGAAATCTGTGAGCAGTGCGTCACAGACTTTGGTGTCCACCTTTTTTGATTTGGTTTTGGAATACAGTGTTGTACTGTAGCATAACAGCTTTCTTGTGTGTTTTTTTTTCTCTCAGGCTATTGAGAACAGCACATCTGTGTCTGACCATAAGGTAATACCTCTCTGGGAGTGGACTCTTCTGCTGGTGTTCTCTAGGGCTTTCTTTGTGTTTGTAGAAGAAGAGATTGTTCTAGTCAGAGCAGAAACTGCCAGGGATGTTTCATGGATGGTTCTTTTGGTATTTGGCTTGTTCCCAGTATAACAGCCATCTATTTTCTTTGTAACTCTTGGTTCATCCCTTCTAAATGTCAAGGGACAGAGTTATCCTGCTTTAGTTCTGTCCTGTTGGACTAATAGGGTTTTTCTGCAGTTGTGTCTGTCAGGGCTTTCTGAGGTCTTGATTTTCTTCTCAGTTTTGACTTCAAGGCTTGCAGTTATCTGGACTGTTTAATATCTTTTCAGCATAATGAATGGTGGTTATTTCCTCTGAAAGGTTCTGGATCTGATAGTTTTGCTGCTCATCCATTCTACAAACACCAAGAACAGGAAGCAAACTGAGAAGGTATTGAGGAGCAAAATCCGCCTGGGCTGCATCCCGGAGCAGCTGTTGCAGAAAGCCTTCCAAAACCACTCAACGGTCAGTGCTGGTTCTGCTTTGGGACACCCTCTTTTCTCTCTCAAAGATCTTATCAGATGATGATTTAGCCCTGTGCTGCATTATTTATACCTTTCCAGCTATTTACACTTCTGGTTTTTAATTTTTGGCCCAGATCAATGTCCTTCTATAACTGTCATGTGGTTTTTTTAGAGACAACCTTTTCTCAGCACTGGATGAACTTTTCGTTTTGGTGCAAAATCTCTCAGCCTAGGAGACCTGATCTAGCCCAGGAGCTTCACTGTGTATTCCAAGCATGCTGTTGTCTCCCACAGTATTTTTAGTTGTCCGTACATTTACATGCGTTATTTTTCAACTGCAGTGTTTTACAGGTCCAAATATATATATTTGGCATGTGCATGTATTACTGTTACTGAAAAGGTTAATGAAAAAAGGGCACAGTGTTGCTTGGGATTTACTTGTTGTCACCCATAAGTGATATGCTGCTGTGAGCTCTGCAGCTTTGCAGGTTGGCTTCTTGCCCAATCTGTCACTCCTTTCTGTGGAGAAGGTTGGAGAAGCACATTCTGATGGGCCTTACCTGCTCTTGTTTCCCATTTCTGTGAGCGGGGCCAGTTGGAAAAGGTGGGAATGCTCCTTCTGCACTGCGCAAAGCTTTTGGGATGGGCTGTAGCCCAGGGTTTCTTTGAAGAATTAAGTGTATTGTAAACAAGCAGCAATGATCTTTCATGATATCTGTATTTCAGGTTATCAAAGACTTCTTCCCTTCGATCCTGGCACTTGCCCAGGTATTTCTGCACTCTGCACACCCAGCCATCGTCTCCTTTGGCAGCTGCATGTACAAACAAGCTTTTGCAGCCTTTGACTCTTACTGCCAGCAGGTAGAGTGTGATGGATGGCAGCCGTTTGCTTTGTGTTTTGCGCTTTCCTCTAGAGTGTATGGCGTGATCCTTTAGGGAAAGAGGATTTGGGGCATTTGAAAGCCTTTGGGGAGAAGTCTATGCCATGGGGAACAATCACAGCAACACTGGTAGCAAGTGAATCAAGCTGCGTATTCTGAACTAACCACAGATTAGACTTTCAGCTCTGAGTGTGAGTTCCTTCACACTTGCTGACATCAGGAAATTTGGGGATTGAACACAGCTCTGCAGAAGTTTTTGGATGTATCTGCACTTTTTAGGCCACAATATGTTTATAATTAAGACTATTTTCAGTGTTGTGTCTGTATTAGTTATTACAGCAAAATTAAGAAATAGATAAAAATGGCATGTGGGAAAAACCTGAGATGTGAAGACATACTGTGCCATCTGCCACAAGTTAGTGAGCCTAGTCTTGTAATACTTGGAGATATTAAGAATTCCAAAGGAGTAGTAGCAATTGGTGGCACAGGGAAGGCCCAGAGCCTCAGGCAGTAGATGGGAGTGGAGTATCCTGGAGTCAACTACAGTAAGGCCATAAAAACATTTTGTCAGTTTTGAATTACTGTTGATAAGAGACTGTGAAGACAGTGGAACTGCTAAGGTTAGAGGTGGTGTCCACCTGGGTATGGTGCAATGTTCTGTGTGCCTAAGAAAATAGGGGGGTGTTGTCATCTGATGTGCTTGTAGCAAAGAGCCAAAGCTGTGATAGTGTTCACAAACAGGCAGGCAAAAATTGGTGAGGAGCTGCTTTATGGAATCATGGGAGCTTTTATAACTGAATAAAATTCAGGCTCATGGAGAAAGTCGATATTGTGAATACTGGGAATTAAAGAGCAAACAAAAAAGGGCCTTAAAATAATCTGATTGTCTGTACTTGATCAACTCATCACGTATGAGCAGAGCAATGCAGGCATTTTTTTGGTTGATATTTCACTCTGGTTTCTCTGGGGGCTCTTTCCTTAGGAGGTTGTGACTGCTCTGGTGACTCACGTGTGCAGTGGAAGTGAGACAGAGCTGGACATTTCCCTGGATGTGCTCACGGACCTGGTGGTGCTGCACACGTCGCTGCTGATGCGCTACGCCACCTTCCTGAAGGTACCCGTGTTACTGGGGGCGTTCTGGGTTTCAGGGTCCTTACACCACTTTGCCTCAGGCCCAGAATTGGTCAGTACTGCTCTGAAACAGAGGTATTGGAACCACTGGTACCTGTAAAACTGCCTGGAGAAATGCAGCGGTCAGAAGTGCAAGATGTCTGCTGTCAAGGAGTCAGGTGTAAGACAGGACTGTGTGTTTTTTGGCAAGGGAAGTTGAGCTGGACAAAGAAAGTTACTCTTTCCTGCAGCTGGACAGTGCTTAAATTGCAGGCCTGTGATGGAGGGAAAGTGCTGTCTTTATTAACATGAACCGTTTCAAATACTTGGCAAAAACCTTCCCTCTTTTTGGAATGCCTGTTCTACCTATTGAAACACTGACAGTACTTTACCCAGTATTTGAATCCTAAGATAAAACTCCTGGCAGGGATGGGAAAAGACTTGTGTCCTAAAATTTAAAAGAAAAAAGTACTCAATGGGGAGAAAAAAAATGTACTGTTGACTTCTGAGAATGACAAGCAGAGTCACACCTGCCCAGTCACCTGTTTCCAAAAGCAGTAAAAGTGGCGACTGAGGGAAGAGCTAAACAGTTAAAGGCAAACATGTAACAATACTTTCCCTGAAGACTCTCCCATATGTAGTGGTTTGTAGCTTAAGGACACTGTATTTAAGAACCCTTGAAGAGGATGAGTGTGGGAATCACCCACTCCTCTGACTTTTTTTGGTGTCCTCTTGGTTTCTTTATATTCTGTAGTTTAATTATACACTGTGGGAAAACTACATACTTTTTGCTGTTTACTTGGTTGATTGTTAAATGTAAATTACTTGCTTAAAATGTGCTAAAAAGGCATTAAGATCTACCATAAGAATTTGCAGTGCAATCTGTCACACTTTTGATGGGTATAACAGGAATAAATGGGACTGGCTTGCCTTCTGACAACACATTCCATTATGGGCAGGATTTCAGGTTGCCTCTTTCAAGGACTACATCCAATGCCCTGTCCTTATCACATCTTCCCTCTGTCAGAAGTGTGATGGGGGGTTCTTGCTCACATGCAGACCACTAAGACCTCCTGACCTCCCTCCTGACCTTGTTTGCACCTTCTTGTGCTGCCAAACCACTTGCAGATTATGCTTTCTACAGGGTGATCTGTGATGTGTTACCGAAGCTGGTATGTGAAACACATTAATCAGTGCTCTGGCCACACCTCGAGGCTGGCAGTGTATGAAATGCATCTCAGAGGTCATTGAGACACTGCCCAATTACCTGTAAAGGTCTCAGAGCTGCAGGTGCCTGGCTTATTTGACACTGAGCTGAAGCCTCTCCAGCACAGAGAGAACATGCAGGTCTTGGCATGAATCATCTCCTCAACCAGCTATTTCTTAATCTTAAACTGGGTGAATTTTCTTGAGTGTTGCAAAGCTGGTTATCTAATCCTGTCAAATTCAATGCCTCATTCCAAATCCTGCTTGAGGCTGGCCAGTAGTAGAAGAAAAATAATAGTAATAAAAGTGGTGTCAGCGGTAGGAAAACTAGCTTACCTCTGGGAAACAGCTGGACTGTTTTTCACTGAAGCACTGGAAGATGAAATACCCTGAAGATGCCAGCCCAGCAGAGAAAATTCAACCTCCAGGTTGTTAACAACTTCACTGCTACAGGGCTTGTAATGGAGATATTAGTAAAAAATTCGTAATGTTAATTTTGTCAAATACATTGAATCCTGTGAATAGATCTGTGACAGAAGATAAATAACTGCTATTGTGATGAGCACTCCTAAAATGCTTATGGTAGCCCAGCTGTTCTTCCCATTCAGCCTCTGATAAAATGCCATAATTAAGGCCAGAGCAATAGTTTGGCATTTACGTGTATTTAGTTTGAATGTAGCTTTTTTGTGCATCTACAAAAAAAGGTAAAGTAAATTGTCTTCCCTGAGGTTGCCAATTGATATATTTTTGAGAATATCAAAAGGGATTCTTGATACATCTGAGCTCATTTGTGGCTTCTCCTACAGACCATTTTGGACTCCACACAGAAACTGAATCCATGCCAGATCCGGAAGCTCTTCTACATTCTCAGCACGTTGGCATTCAGCCAGAGGCAAGAAGGAAGCTACATTCAGGTAAGCAGAGACACACCAGAAAGTTGTTCAGGCTGTGCATTGGTTCTTTTGCTAGATTAACTAAATAGTGGTCTCATCTGTGAACAGTGATGGATGTCAGGATGTCCTTCAGCTTAAAATTCTCTTCTCTTGTGTGACTCCATGGCAGCATAATGGTGGTATCAGATATCTTTGTCTGGATTTCTGACTCCTTGAGCACAGCAGTGATCAGATAAAGAAATGTCTCAAACATGTTTATTTCACAATGGAAATGTCTGGGTTTAAAATCTTCCCATTCATAAAGTTCAGCTCTTAGAAATTAGGACTATTTGTCTTTCTTTGAGTCCCTGCATAGCTTGTGAGTATGTTTGCACACACCAGCTTGAGACTATAAATGAAAACTGCCTTTCCTCTCTTCCCAATTGGTCTGTGGCATATAAAACAGGTCTGTAGTCATTTCAGGCCTTCCCACTCTGTTAAGTTGGAGCTCTTCACTGCCTAAATTTCCAGCTGTGTGTCTGGTTTAGCTCCTTTCTGAACTACTTTCCTCAGTGATTTCCCCATCTCCCACCCCACATCTTTCTTCTGAGTGACTTGTGAAAATTGCCTTGGCAACACACAAGGTGACTGTGCAGCACAGGAGGACTTGCCATCAGGAGAAGTGTTCTGCCTGACACCCTCATAAGTTGTGAAAAGAAGGGGAGGAGTGTAAGCTCTAGAATTTATTCTGAGCTGAGACCTGGTAACTGTAGAGATCCAAGGTTGGCAACTTGACTCTGCCTTCAGTGATACCAAAGACTTTAGGGCTAGATAGTGAAAGAAATTGATATCCTGGGAGCCAGCTTCCTTTTTGCCTTTTCTGTGTACTTCTAAATTACTTCACATTCCTTTTGCAAAGCTGTAATCCTAATAAACCATCCCCTGTAGCCTTTGGAGATGTGAAGATACCAGTAGAACTGCGAGTGATGTACACAAGTACCACTGTGGTGACGAGGTCTGTGTCTCTCTTTATAGGATGACATGCACATGGTGATCAGGAAATGGCTCTCCAGCACAGTTCCCAACCACAAGCAAATGGGGATTATTGGTGCTGTTACCATGATAGGCAGCGTGGCATTAAAAAGGTGAGAGAGAACATAACAAAGAGTTTAACACTTTCAGTTCAGACCCAACCTGGAGTGGAACAAAGGCAGGAGGGCGTTGCCTTTGAACTCATGCACATACAACTACAGATATCAGGCTTATGGTAAGGGGAGGCTCAGTGACTTTCAGAAGAGGTGATGACTGGAGGGCTTAGGTTTCAAGGGGTTAGAAAAAAAATATCATTGACGATGATACTGTGTCTTAACAGCAGCAGGTCTTTTCCTAATGTGTTCTAAAAACCATCTTTTCCATGCATAACTCTCTTAACTTCTGGAGAGAGAGCCCTGTGTGTGTGATGGGTTTTGCTGTCTCTTGAATGCTGTGCCACAAAAGCAAGGTTATCAATTGCTTTCAGGACTGAAGGAGATGGTGGTTCCTTGGAGAGACCAGAGCTGAACAGTGAGCGTGATGGGCAGGTGAGTGCCAAGAATGGGGCGCTGTGTGAGACAGGGAGGGAATGGCCAGCAAGGTGGGGTGTTGGAAACACAGCCTTAGCTGAAGCAGTGTGTGGATCTGGGAATTAGCTTTCCTGAGCCTGGATTCTTGTACACTGACTGCAGAGCCAAGAGTCTATTAAAAATGTTTTTTGAGAAACAAAAGTCTTTGTCAAGATAGGACCTGCTGGTCTTGCCTGCTGCTAGTCCTGGACAAGCAGCACTGCAGCCATTTACTGGAAGTCTTCTCTCCAGCTGTTATTTTCAAACACAAAGGAAAAAAACAGGGCAATCTGCTTCAGTGAGCCAAAGGCAGCCTTTGCCATACTCTGAGCTTGGCAGCTGCGCCTTTCAGACCACCTAGAGAAAGTATTTCTGCTGTACAGGGTTGGCCTAGCGTTGGCCTTTATCCTTAGTTCCTGTTGAAGAACTTTCTAGTCTGGCACTCTTTTTATGGGTGGTTCTGGGCAGACTCTTCTGTTATTTCATGATGGAGTGGGCCAGGACCCTAAAAGGCCAACGTTTCTTCTTAAAACTGGGTCTTTGCAAGAACATTCACCATGTTTGCAAGAACATTCACTCTAGAGATGAAGCTTTGGATAAACCTCGGAATAAATTAATGTAAAAAGGACCTAAGCCTGAGTTGGATTCTTTACCTTACCCATTTCTGCACACTATTCTGTCTCTTTTCAGCTGTCTACCCTGCTGGACCTTGTGGGCTTCTGCTGTGAGCAAAGACCAGAGGTCTTGGCTCTGTACTATGATGAACTTGCCAATTTGATTGAGAAGCAGAAGGGCAATTTGGACTTGCAGCTCCTGGTACGTTGTAGAGAAACATGTTCTTCAGGCACTGGCAGGACAGAGCTGATTTGAGGATTTCACTCCAGTCTGAGAACTCTTTTTGTTCTGTAAGAGATTGGTCAGATACAAAAATAATGTTTCTGCTCTTCTGGCTATTTTTGATTGTGGCAGATTCTTCACTGTGCTTTGATAGCTTCCTTTATGTGAGTTTTTACATGACAAGGGGGAAGCCTTTTAAAGGAAATTAAGTGATGTTTCAGAGCATGCTCTTAAGACTCATAGACAAAAGTAGGATCTGAAAGAACTTTAAACTTTGCTGAGCAGGTTTTTTCCTTCCTTTATAGGATGAATTTGGAAAGAGTCTGGTAGAGGATTTTCCCAGTGACTTTGTGGTGGATCTCAACCCCACAGTGGATGGGTATGCTAATCACAGATAAAGTATTGGTAATGCTTCTGCCTCTGAGGGCTGAGGTGGTCAACAAGAGCTTGTCTGTCTTTTCTTGCAGTTCATTCTTGTTCCCGGTGAAGTCCTTGTACAATCTGGATGAAGATCAGAGTCAGGAAGCAATTGCTATTAATCTCTTACCACTGGTGTCACAGAGTGAGCTTGGCAGGGTCACTGGAGGAGTGAGTAGCCAAAGTAAAAGGTACTTTGACACTTATCTGTGGGATGACTGTAAAGGTAAAGGAATTGTTCTCATTTGGTGCACTTCACTGCTATAGCCCTGCCTCCCAAAGTGTCTGGTCAGAGAATTTATCAGTTTCCAGTGTTGTTTTCCTTCTCTTGCTGTTAGACATATTCAGATAGGTCTAGAGGCATAAGCTGGTTGGGAACTGGCAATCTCTTGTGGCTCAGGCTGTTTAAGTGATTGTGGGTAGGTCCTGCTGGTAGAATGTGCTAAAACCACAAACGTGCAGCCAAAAATGAAATTTGACTGAGAAATAAGGGCATTGTCTTTGGAAAATGGAACAGGAAGCATGTAAGAAATAAAAAAATAATTAAACAGTAGGGCATCAAAGTTAAAAAGCATCATAGAATCATAGGATTGTTAAGGTTACACAAGTTTTTTTTTTATTTGCACCTTCTTAGCCTGTGTAATTTATGATAAGGTTTTGTTGAGATTTCAGTTGTGCTTTTAAAAAGACACAAGTACTTTAAAATAAAAGAAAGTATAGCTACTTTACATGCATCTATGGAAAAATGTTCATTTTCCTCAGAATGTGAGCAGTGGCACACTACAAAACTTTCAAGGATGTTTCTCCACTGATCATAGCTGTATTGTGCCCAGTTTCTTACAGTTCCTTCTGAATTCTTCAACTTTTGATTTCCACCTGAAATAAATCTGACCCCATTTCTATCCATTACAGCTGGTTTTCTGCCTTTATATGCTTTTCCAGAAAACTGGTAATCACCAGTTTTTAATTTTTTTTTCTGCTCTGTGTTGTTGGGACTTGCAAGAAGCAAAACAGAAGGCATTGGCAAGGTGGCCTTGGGAGAACATGGGGCGTGATGGAGAAGTGATGGGCATTCTGGAGATATATAAACCATAGGGCTCACTCCATTTCTTTTTTCCCCCCAGGGCAGTGTCACCCATTTGTCTCTCACCCTGTTTCCGATTGCTGCGGCTCTACACTGCAGAGCAAAACAGTGGAAGCCTGGAGGAGATTGATGCCTTGTTAGGTATGGGAGAGGGACCTTGTCTAGAGTCTGGCTGCACTGTTCCTGTCCCTGGTCTGCAAAGACTTCCTGCAGCTGTGGGAAGAACTGCAGTCTGGGAAGGAGGCTGAGATGTTCTGTGCCCACATGGTGGAGGAGAGGCAGGGGAGACAACTGGTTTGTCTGGGGATGGAGTGGCTGACAGGGCTTACTCCAAAGAGCCATTGGAATTGATACATCAGGCTTTGGTGAGAGACTTTGTCCATGCAGACATCAAAGCATGGGTAGCAAACACAGTTCAACATGTACTTTTCTTGCTCTCTGCCAGGTTGTCCCCTGTACCTGACAGACCTGGAGATTGAAGGAAAGCTGGACTCTTTGTCCAAACAGGAACGGGAATTTCTCTGCTCACTCCTGTTCTATGCTCTCAACTGGTTTCGTGAGGTGAGTAGATTGCACCAGTTATCTCCATGTTCTTATGGGCTGCTGCAGAGCTTTGTTTGTGCAGTCAGGACCTCATCACACAGCTCACTTGTGTTGTGTTGTGTGCTTACTCAAGACTTGAGAATGTTACTCAGAAAAGAAGCAGTAGTACAAGTGGGTACAAATCTCCCTAAGTCAGTGAGTTTGGTTTGTGTCTCTAGGTTGTAAATGCCTTCTGCCAGCAACAGGATGCTGAGATGAAGGGGAAGGTTTTGACTCGATTACAGAACATCACAGAGCTGCAGAATGTGCTGGGAAAGTGCTTGGCAGGTGAGTATGAAAGATTTGTACATTCTGGGCCTGTACTGCTGTGAAGTGAAAGGGATTGTCTTAGACATCGATGCGGGAAGTCTGTGGTAACACACACTGCAGTTTTACAGTGGCCTAAGAGTTGGTGCATGCAGAGAGATTGTTTTCAATTTGTCCAAGTCCAAACTGCCCTTCTCAATCACCTCCTCAGTGAGGAGCACACAAATCGCACATTCCAGAGTCACAAGCACAGGAACATTCACATTTACTTACACAGGTCTCTCCAGGAGCTGGCATTTAGTCCTTGCAGCACATGCCTGCACACACAGAGGAATGTGAGATTACACTGAAATATAGTTAAGAAAGTACTTGATAAAAAGACAGGACAACCTGTGGTGGTCAGGCCAAAATAGTGATTGACAGTTCTGACCAGTGATGATAAGGACAACTGGAGCTAAATGCACTGCAGCAGAAAAACAGGGACATTCACCAGGACGGTGAAATCTATGGTATTTCCTTTAGATATGTATCTTGCCTGTATATTGTCATGTCATTCAGGAGCTGAACTAACCCAACTTCAACATTTTGGCTCTTTCAGCAACCCCTGGCTATGTCCCACCACCAGCTACTTTTGACTCTGAAGCCCCAGAGGCTGCACCGTCTGTTAATGCCTCTGGTCCAGCGAGAAAAAGGAGTGGTAAAGAAGTTTAAAACATTTAACAAGCAGATGTGATGGGGGTTGACTGGGGTATTGCACTGCAGCCACTGCACCTGTGTATGTGTGAAGCACTAAATTCCTGGCAGAGTCTTACCTGCCTTGAAATTTGACCTCATCAACTCCTGGTGCAGCTGAAGTGGAGATGTAAAAATATCCTACACCAAACAGGTGTTGGATAGTCTGTCTTCCTGGGAAAGCTGATGCATAGTGTTTAACAGTGAAAATCCAGGGCTTTCACTGATTGTTTTCACCTACCAAAGCGTTTTGTGCAGCAGTAAGTTCTGTCTTTGATGGTTTCATGGCATTGTCAGGTACTGAACCTGTGTCTGATTCAAAGAGTTACTCTGCTCTTGGCTTGGCATCCCTGCAAGTCCCTTCTGTAGTTATGTCATCTTCCTTTTCCAGGTTCTCTTCCTTTCTCCATACTGTGTCTGAGGAATAAGCATTACATTTTGGTGCAAACATTTTTTAAGATGATGTTACACCCATTTTTGCAATCACTTTGTAATACTTAAACTACTTACTGAGAACAGCGAGACTTGGTTTAATTTCTTATTGTGACTTTGTAAAAGAGGAGCTGATTATGAGGGAACCCCAAATGCATTTAACTCTTTTTGGACTGTGATCCTGGCTACGGCTGACACAACCTGTGCATGCTCCATGCTTTCTTAATGCTGATTAAAGCATGTACAGGCTGTGCTGTTTGCCTGGCTGCAAGTGCTGTCTAGTGCAGAGCATAGTGTAACCTTTGATTCTGAAGTTGCTTTTCTCTTTAAGGAAAGAAAAAGAAGGCTGATGGCAGCAAAGCCAGCTCTGCAGATCGTTCTCAAGTGGATGATAGTTCTGAGGGAAATCAGCTTGATACGGAGCTCTCTGAGCTGGAGAAGGTAGGTGTATATCCCTGGAGACTTGCAGGGAAAATAGGCTAGGGAAGGTGATAAACAGGAGCTCGAAGAAAGATGTTGTTCATTTCAAAACTCAATCATGGTGAAGTTCAGTTCTGCTTTCTGGTATGTGCCTCCCCTCAGCATTTTGAAAATTGTCCCTGCAGAGGCAAACCACTCTTCAGCAGGGAGTGTGGGCCAGGGCAGTGCCAGAGTGCAGGATTATCAATAATACTATTAGTAACTTTCTGATTGAGACCATGGAAGGTTTCTGTTTAAGACAGCATCCCATCTCTCACACTACTGCAATAGCCTGCCATTCCTAGACTCCAGTCAGAAATTGTGAGATGAATCTGGAAAATGCAAACCCTGATAAGGACCATCCCTCTTGCTGTTTTAGTCTGCTTCAGTCACTTGTGCTCATTTTGCAAACATTCCTTGAGGTATTTAATTAATGTATTCATGATGAAGCATCTTTAAAATTATGCATTTTCATCACATGCTAAGAACTATTTCCCAAGCCTATCAGGTAATGAATTATTGGGGTTTATTGTTCTTTTGAATAAGTTTGTACAGTATTGTCATTGTGTTTGGAATGCAAGATCTGTGCTGTCTAAAAGAGAAACCAGAGAGGAGTGCCCAGCTTCGGGCTCAGCATCCTGGATGCTGGCATCTCATAAGCATCCCATAACTTCCCATGTCTACCAGTGCTACTAATAAATGTTATTCAGAGTCCAGTTTATCCATTTTATCCAGGCAAATACACTTCTCCTATGCTATTGTACGGAGATGATAAGTGAGTCAGATATGATAACAAAGTCACTTATATTACAAGGAATAAGCAGACCCTCAAATAAGCTTGGTAAGGAATTCATCTAAGCTTTATTTGAGGTCGGAAGTCTTGCAGGTTGCAACCTTGCTCTGCCATTTCCTTTGCAGAATGCTGCTGACAGAGAGGCAGGAACTCCCGTGGCACAGCTGCAGAGCTATCGCCCGTACTTCCGAGAGCTGGACCTCGAGGTGTTCGCTGTGCTGCACTGTGGGCTGCTCACCAAGTCCGTCTTGGACACAGAGATGCACACGGAGGTGAGTGGAACAGCCAAAAGCCACACTGATAAGGCTTTGTGTAACCTCCCCTCTTGGGGGGGCCTTGGCCCTTTCCGCTCCATTCAAGTGGACAGCAGGTTGGTGTTAAGGTGTGTTGGTCCAGGGTCCAGGAGAGCATCTGACCCTAAAGAAAGCCAAGTACTTCAAGGCACTGAGTAAAAGAGGACTCTCCTGAAAAAAGCAACATGTAATATAGCAGTGTTAAAAACAAAGTGATGTAAATATTGCACAGAAGGAGAAAGATGCAGTATGACATGTATAGACCTCATGGAAAGAAAAGGGCTTTAATACTGAACACTGCTGAGCCACAGGATGTTAAATACACTGAGTGACCGCTTGCCTATCAAAAAGAACCCATGACTTCCCAGTAAAGCCCATGTTGCAAAAAGACAGATGTCTCAAGGCATCAGGAGACTGGAAACAGCACAAATGTGGGACTGGTGCCATGGAGGTGCTGTCAGAGAGCAGGGTCCTGTGTATCATCTGGGAGCTGATACAAAGCTGCATCACTAGGGATGTGGGAAGTAGAAGTGCTTAATTTTGTTACCTCTTTGTAGGCAGGCTGAGTCCATCTGGAGTCTCATTTTGTCAGGCTACAGTAAGATGCATAAAATGTGAAAAGGCCATGGCAGGCTGGAGCACAGCCTGGCCTGCCCTTGCAGGACAGCTCTTCTCTGTGCATGCAGGTCACAGGCCAACTGGAAGTCTGACAAGTCTCTTGAGCCATGTGGCATTATTTCAAATTACTTCTTAACTGTTACTCAGTTGGTGAATTTCTGTGTTGAAACCTCTTTTTATCCTTAGGAGATAATTCTCAACGTCAATGTATATAAATCAGTTCTTGCTCAGTAGTTAAGTTGTCCTGACGTTGCCTCAGCTATGTTTAGAGGATCAGGGTGGCTTCATGCTTTCAGTAACCAGAACCAATGTCCCACACCTGCCATTGGGGAGCCACAAAAACCAAGCATGTACCAAACAGGTCCCTCCTGAGGTTAACTAAGCCAGGAGTCATAACTGGAAATGGAGAGGGTGAACTTGAGCTTCAAGGCACTACAGTTACATCTGGGTCCTGGGGTTGATTGTTCTTTTAATTGCAGGCTCGTGAAGTTGTGCAGCTGGGGCCTGCTGAACTTTGCTTCCTTCTGGATGACCTGTGCTGGAAGCTGGAGCATGTGCTGCCCTCAGGCTCCACAAGGAGAGTGCCCTTCCCAAAGGCAAGTACAGGCAGTGGGTCCAGGCCTGGGCTGAGGCAGAGCACACCAAAGGCCTCCAGGCCTTTCCTGAGAGCAATGTTTTCAGAATTATTTTCACCTGACAGTTAAATGGAAGTCTGAGGTCCAGCTGTGTGCCAGTGCAGCACTTGCTCTTTCAGAAGAGACTTGTGTACCGCTGCCATCACTGAAGTGTTTGCAGCATCTCCTTCTCTACACATCTCACGAAAGGGTATTTAACTGAGGGAAATTCTTGTGGCCTCAGAACTCAAGTGACCCTTTTCTTAGCCCTCCCTGGGGAGACTGGCTGTGTTGCTCAAGAAGCAGCCCAGGCTGGGCAGGCCAGATGGCTGCCACAGCCAGCAGAAGCTGCTGCATCCATGCTTCTGCTTTTTCTGCATTAGAAAAACTCCCCTGAGTGCAGAGACTCCTTGCTGATGCCTTCAGGAGAAAAGTAAACACATGTCCCACTGCATTAAACTATGAGAAATTCACTACAACCTGATGGGCTCAATGATACTTGTTCTTCTTGTCTTTCTACCTATCTTAATTCCCATGTGCAGAGACTGCCTTCTCTTAGTGTTTGAGTAAGGTGTTGGACTCTATGATCTTAAAGGTCTTTTCCAACCTTAAATGATCCTGATTCTGTAAAAGAGCTATGTGTCACATCAGTTTTATTCTTTTAGTCAAATGTTGTCCACGTGTCTGAGTTGTTGGTGGTTGTTCAGCAGAAGCTAACTTTTCAACGCTGTGACATCAGAAATTGAACTGCTTGGCAGCAGTCTAAGATGTAGCTCTTGAAGTTGTTCTAAAGAAAGGCTGATGAAGCAACTTTAATCTTTTGGGTTTGTTGCAGGAAAGAGGCTACAAGGATATTGGCTTTTCCCATCTGTGTCAGAGATCCCCCAAGGAAGTTGCTATGTGTGTAGTTGATCTACTAAAGCCACTGTGTAAGCACATGGAGAACATGCACAACTACTTCCAGGTCAGTGGGCTCATTTTTTTGACTCAAAAAACTCTTGTAAAGATATTCTTCATTTCATTTGTGGGGAAAAAGAGTCGCTTTGTTTTCTTCAGGTTTTTCAAATGTGGAATTTATGGAAATGGATTCTTGTGTCCTTTTCTTTCTTTGGGATAATGTTTAATGAATTACTTGTTCTGTATTAAAGACAGTTGTACAAAATCAGGGTGCAGAAGATGAACTGGGAGTGAACATCCAGGAGCACCAGCTGATGTCCTCTTGCTACCAACAGCTGTTACTAACTTTTCGCTCCTTATTTGCTTGGTGAGTTTAAAAGAAAAGTATACAGTTGCCTCCATGAAGAAAGCCCATTTATTGCTTCCTCTTCTTGTTCCTTTTCTTTCAAGTGTTTGTACCCTGCCAGTGGCTTGTTAGCCATGCAGAACAACCCACTGCAGTAGCTGGAGACTTTTAGCCACTTCGTAGTTAGGCCTGGCTTTGTTGTCTCATCCTGAGCTGAGCTACAGCTGTAGTGATGCAGCACTGACCAGGATACAATTCAATCAATGGGCTTTTGGGTCAAGACCAGCATGAGGCATACAGGCACACCTGGGATGCATGTGTGCTTCACTGACAAACAGCCTGTGCAGGGCTATTCTTGAGTATCCAGCTTCCTTATTTTTCGTCTTTCACAATATGGCCTGATATGCATTTGCATATCATACCTCTCTTCTTCCTAGTCTGATGATGAACTGGATTTTTTTCCCCCCTCAGGAATGGTTTTTCTCAACATGAAAATACTGACTTGCTGAGGTCAGCTCTCCAGGTGCTTGCAGACAGGCTAAAGCCAGGAGAGACAGAGTTTCTTCTTCTTGAAGAACTGATAAGGTAAAATCTGTATTTCACAAGGTTTGAAATGGAGATTTCTAGCACTTTTCCCTGTTTTGAGTGGGGATTATGGGTAAATGTGTGTTTGGGAGCTCTCATTGAGACCACATTTGCTTCAAACAGAGCTTTGTATTTAATTGAACAGCAGTGCAGTCAAATTTTTATATTCCATATAAAATATGCATGGAATGTAAAATATGCATGAATATATGGATCACATTTGCTTGTATGCTGTTTGAGACAAGGAGTTTAGTAGGTTTCACAGAAGGAATGATCATGTTCTGGTTAGAATGCTTACAGATACAGTAGGCAAAAGCTGTATATGAAGATGTTGCTACACATAGAGTGGCTGGGGCTTGAGAGAAGTTTCTCAGTGACTGAATTTTGACATACTAGTGGCTGACCACCCCTTCCTCAGGAGGGCACTGCTGGAGGCAGCTCACAGGCATAGGGAGACCTTGGATCCGAGATGGTCTAATGCTTCCTTTTTATTGATGTGTTTCTGAGAGATTACTCTGTCTACCCTGGTTTTACCTTTTTCCCTTTCCTGTCATCCCTAGTGAGAGTTTTCAGTACCTACTGAATTTCCAGCAGAGTGTTCCCAGCTTCCAGTGTGCATACATCCTCACTCAGCTCCTGATTGCTATCGCTGAGAAACCAGTGGCTGGCTGGAAGAGAGAGAAAATGGGTAATGTGGGAAGAACCACTAATCTCACATTAATTTCCATATGGTCGTCTCCCTGT
The DNA here is from genome assembly GCA_035584735.1 of Pseudotriccus pelzelni. Taxonomy (NCBI): domain Eukaryota; kingdom Metazoa; phylum Chordata; class Aves; order Passeriformes; family Tyrannidae; genus Pseudotriccus; species Pseudotriccus pelzelni. The sequence goes on along the minus strand of JAWMRA010000023.1, from coordinate 14,258,012 downwards.
AAATCTTGGGTGCTATGTAGAGAGTGCATCTTTTGAGGGAGAGATTTCCCTTTTGTATCCTAGTAATCTCACTGGGTGAACAGTTCTAGCTGTTAATAAAAGAGACAGCAGTAAATATATTGCAACCTCTTTAAGAATTCTAAGCACAAACTGACTGTTCGATTTTGGTACCAGTGTAATCACTGCTAATGCAGTGATTGATCATAGACTCAGTCCAAGCTTGGAGACCAAGAGACTAGGAGGTTTATTAAAGTTTTGATTTAAGAAATCTTTAAACTTTAAACTTGTCTGTTCAAATTTATTATTACAGTGCTGTGGCCAAAAGGTCAAGTCTCTTGTTATTGGAATTCCATTTCTAGAAATGGATACCCTAAGGGTTGCATGTGGCCTAATTAAAAACAAACAGATGGCACACTGCAGGAGCTACCAAAAAAATAAGGTTTAACATGAGTTTGTAGAGAGCTGGCCAGAGGTGGATCATGGTTCTGATGTGACATATATTTCAGGCCAGGAACATGCTAGATGGACGTGTATTTTGTTATTATGATATATGTCCTATATGACCTTACTGCTTTTTAGAGAAAATGCATTCTGACTTAGCAAAATTCAGCCACATGAAGGGTATCGATATTGTGATCTTTCAAAAAGACATTTGGACTCACTGCTTTTGTATGGAAGAAGGAAATTTTCTTGGATTCTTCTTTCAGTAAGTTGTCCCTTATCTTTCCCAGCTTCACTAGCAAAGCAGTTCCTCTGCCAGTCGTGGGTGAAGCCCAGTGGAGACCGAGAGAAGGGCAGCCAGTTCAACAGTGCTCTGCACACTCTGCTCTGGTAAGGCTCGAGCCGTTGGCTCAGGCAATGCCCAAGACACACTTTGTTTCTAATAATTACTGTTGCTGCAGAGGGATGACGCCTCTGAATCATAACCCTTGTTCTTACACAGCTTGGCCTAAAGCACTACAGCACTGGAAGACAGTGAGTGATAGGAAGAACTCTGCTAGCCATGTTTGCTAGACTAGACCTTGTCAGGATCTATCAACACATCTGAAGTGTACTAATGTGCATACCTACACATTTGCATGTGGGTTTGGACCAAAGTGTCTCGCTTTCACTAAACCAAAAGCAGCTAAGCTCTCCCTGAAGTCAAGGAGAGCAGGACTGAGTATTAGGTAAAATACAATCACAGACTCACAGCATGGCTGAGCTTGGAAGGGACCTCTGGAGGTCTCCCTGTTCCAGCCCCTTGGCAAGAATCCTGGTGGCTTTTAATGACATCATTGTGACAGTTCTAAGGATTGCTTTGGATTTCCTACATGTGATTGCCTTTGGCATAAGGAAGAGCTTGACAGTTTTTTGGGGACATGTTGCAGGTAGGGCAGTGTTTAAGACCTTGCAGTGTTATTCTGCATCATACTTATTGATCAACTCTGCTGGTCTTGGATTTAGTGTCTACCTGGAGCACACAGATAACATCCTGAAAGCTATTGAGGAAATCTCCAGTGTTGGTGTTCCTGAACTGATTGACTCTGCCAAAGATGGATGTTCTTCTACATATCCTACACTAAACAGGTAATTATATCAATAGAAACTTGGAATTCTGTGATATGCGTAATGGCAATTTCTGCTTTTAAATATTTAGTTTTCTTATTTTGTGATCTGTTATGGTTTCATGTTAGTACTGCAGTGGGCTACTCTGGCCACTTGTAAACGTCTTTTGGCAGTACACAGCAGGATAGGACATGGTTAGCTTTGTGGAGGTGGAATGTCCTGAGCATTGACACAACTCTGAGTTTATTACTGTGAGCTATTTTAATTGGAGAATGAACTGCTGTCTGTTGTCAGGTGTGTTGTCTCTTTCTGTGCTACTGTGGTGGTATAAAGCATCCAAAAGTCAGCCTCAGAGGCCTGGGGTGGCTGTAGGGAATCCTGGGCTGGTATATAATGTGGAAAAGCACCCTCAGGATGCTGCTTCTGCTGGCATAGGAATTTGGAAGCATGGTTTAAATAGGGATGACCAAAGTTCCTGCACTTTGAAACGACCAGATTTGTCTTAAGCTGGAAGCTGCAAACCTTCCACTGTGCACCCCCAGAGTTACAAGGAGGTGGTGTCTAAGTGTGGTTCATACTGGGGAAGTGGTAGTGGCTTCCCAGGAGTCTCCGTCTGTCTGGGCAATTGGGCTGGGCTAGACATGCTTATGAGTCCTAGGGTCAATCTCCTGTGGTTTCCAACTGAGGATGCCCAGCTGGATAACCATCAAATTTTCCACATCGTTCTGGTGACAAACAGCTTATCTGGAGGCTCAGAGCTGGCTTTTAGTTTTTTCACTTTCTCCACAGGCAGACATTCCCAGTTTTCTTCAGAGTAATGATGGCTCAGCTAGAGAGTTCAGTGAAAAGCATCCCAGCTGGAAAACCATCGGACTCAAGTGAGGTAGGAAAATAAATCCACTGGACTCTGAGGAGAAGAAGATGTAAGTTAAACGCACAGTACAATAAAGATGTATAAACTGGACAGGAATTTACTTCTCATCTTTGTCTAGGAAATGCGGTCAGACAGCTTCATTCATCAGCAAACTTTGATATATAGGGTAACATATAAGTAGCACCTTTTTTCCTGATTTGTACCATGTCAAAAATCTAGTAGATCCGGCAGAATCCATAACTGGAAAATAAGCAGTAATTAGCAAAACACTGAGCTGTGCAGTTGATCTGAATGCCTGTGTGGAAGCACAACATTATTTTGCAACCAAGAGCTGCTCTGAGAGCAAAGAAGTGAATTAACTCTTAGCATTTTAAGCCACTGATCAGGCTGGAATTGCTATGAAGTGTTTTTGCTGGGATAAATCTGCCTGTGTTGAAGCTTCGTTCTCGTCTTCAACAACAACAGCAATGCTTTCAACATGGCTGAGAGAACATCCAGCAAGGTGAGAGGAAATGCTCCATCTTGGGTTATTGTCCCCTTGCATCCCGCAGGTGCAACTGGAGAAGCTGCTGCGCTGGAACATTGCCGTGCGGAATTTCCATATCCTCATTAACTTGGTCAAGGTGAGGTTCTGGTGGTTGTTCTGCCTTTGCCTTCAAATTCCCAGCAAAGCCTGGTGTACCCAGGTTCATGAAGCGTGGCTGACTAGTGGAGCAACGTGAAGGTGGTAAATAAAGCCAGTTATAATCTGTGTGCAAGGGTTCCCGTTTAGCTTTCACTTCAATACTACTGAATTCTTACAGCTTGCACACTTTACTACCACAGTTCTCACACAAATAATAGATCTGTACAAAGACAGGGTGATGTAAGGAAGTGCAGAAAAAGGACAGGATGAAACCCCCGATTTTCTAGTACAGTGTTTTGTGACTGACAGAGTTCACTGCCAGCTGTGGGGGAGGCAGATGGGACAAATGCTTCTGGTAGATCCGGAATAACATCTGCCAGAAGGAAGCACTCTCCTGATGTACTCAGCTGAAGGCTGGCAAATACTCAGAACAGGAGGCTTGTAACCTGCCTCCTAGTTCTCAGCTCCACTGCTCTTATGGTAACACATGATCTTCCTTTGACTCCTGCTGACAGTCTGTGCCATCCTGTGGTGATGAACTCAAGACCAGCCCCACAGGATGAAATACTTCCTTCTGTCAGTTTTGGGGCTGGTTCATTCAGTGTCACTGAGTGTGAACCCTGCTTTGGGCAGAAGATGAAAGATACAGCTGCACTTTTCTCCTTGCTTAGGTTCATTATTAGTGTTTGCTTTTGTCATATCTGAATTAATGTTTCCTTTATATTTGTGGAATGACCTGACTCTTTTTTTCCTCTTGCTCAAATAGGTATTTGACAGCAGGCCTGTACTCAGCATCTGCCTGAAGGTGAGCAAGAGTTCAAAATACTGAGGAGAGCAGTTTAAGTACCAGCTTTCTTGAATCATTGCCCATTACTGATCCTGTATATTCCAGTACAAGCTTCACATGGATGTAGTGTTACAAAGCAAGAACAGCCTATGGAAATGAATGTATTGTTATCTTGAAAGAATGTATCATTATCTCATCTGACTTTGGGATGGTTCTTTGAAAAGGAGTTTAAATTTACCTTTTGATATATTTATCATTCTTTTATAGTACGGCCGTCAATTTGTAGAAGCCTTTCTGAAGCTTGCCATGCCTCTCTTGGACCACAGCTTTAAAAAGCACAGGGTAAGCCTTGTGGGAACAGAACTAGCTGGAACCAATTGGGAAACATGACTGATGCTTGCTAGAAGGAGCTTCCTGTCTCTGGCCACGTGTTGGCAGGACACTTGTGACCCTTCATCTCCTTCAAAAGTAATTACCACAGAGGTGTCACTCTCACAGTAGGAAGCTCGTGTGAGCAGGCAGGTTGCTCAATACAGAGCTTTGATATCTGGAGTTCACACTGGATGTGTTTCAAATAGCACAACTCAGCAGTAAGTTTTAAACTTCTTCGATTCCCCTATTCAGAAGTTGTACCCAAGACAAGATGTGACAAAGTTGTCTTAATTTTAATTGCCTCAGCTTTCACTGATAGGCATTCATTCCAAACTCCAAAATCAGTTTCAGTTCAAAGTGCTTGACCTTATGACATGTGGTCAGACTTTTATTACCAGTTACTTGACTTAGATGCACAGTGCAAGTCTCCTGTGGCCTGATCCTTTTTGTCTGATGTTTCCTGCATACACTCATCATACCTCTATCCCATAACCCTTGGAAAGGATTGCTAGGACTAATACTGTTTCAATATTCTTGTTTCCCTTACGGAAAAATTCTTTGAGAATGATTTGCTGGTCTACTTATTTATTGCAGGATGATGTGCAGAGTTTGCTGAAAACCTTGCAGCTGAGTACCAGACAACTTCATCACATGTGTGGCCATTCCAAGGTAAGATAAGTTCCAATTCCAGCATGAACTCCTGTCCTAATAATGGTTTATTTCCCTTCCAGTGCTCTTTCAGGTCATAGGTAGGTTCTGCTTGCAGGCTTCCAGCACTGTGTCTGTGTAAGCAAAAACTTTGAGAGAAAGTGAAATAGCCTTGGTTAATGGCCCAAAAGTTGAAGCATTTGTTCTGGAAGTGGCTAACTTGGATTTCAGATCAGGTTATCATTTTTTGGGACAAAGGTTCTGGACATCTTTGGTAGTTGGCATCTGTAAGGGGGTGTTTCTGAGGACTCAAGGTAAGACTTCAGAGGCAGACCTTGCACAATAGATGCCAGACTGATAACATGGGAGAGAAGCTTTGCCAAAGATCAGCAGCCTTGTGAGTCAGAAGAACCAGCAACAGGTGGCAGACAGGGAAAAATGATGCTCAAAGTCCTTTTGAGGTGTCTTTTATGATATTATGTTGATACCAGAGAAGAGGGCAAAGGGAGAAGAGGAAGGTGGCAACACACAGTCTGCCAGTCTGTTTAGGAGACTTAGGGCAGGAAGGAAGGAGAGGATTAACACTGCTTAGAGTGTGAAGAGATGGTGCTTATTGCAACAGAGAATCACATGGGAGAAGGCAGTTGGAAAGAACTCCATGTGTGCTGCTTTGTTCCTGTCAGACTCCAGAGAGGTTCAAGAACACGTCTGAGAAGGATCTGTGCCAAAGTAGTTGAAGGGAGAAAGCCAGCTACCAGAATGGCTCTTCAGCCAGATTTTCTACCAGTTTAGTCCAGAGCTGGCACCAGGAGCATAGAAATTTAGCTGGAGATCAGAACATGCCATTGCAGCTCTCACAAGAAGAGAGCTGGCACAAACCCTGGAGATGCTAAAATGTCCTTGTCGTGTTTGAAAGTGAAATCCTTGTGCCTGCTCTGAAGTCACAATAACCCTGGGGGCAGGATAACAGCATTTCAGGTTGCCATGTCATGTTTGACTTTGCACTTGAGCAGCATTTTCAAGTGCTATGTCCCATGGTCCCTGTTAGCACAGAGCTGTAATTAGTGAACACCCATGTTCTGCCACTGCTCTTGTACCTGCTGCAACCTGAACAGGTTTCTGTGTCAAATCACTTTGCAAGAATGAGAAGGGAGAAGCTGAATATGGTCAAGTAATGGTATGCCATGAGTGCTCCATACCCATTTCAAGCGAAGTTCACGCCAACATTTGTCAGACCAACCTTGATTTCCCTTTCATGCAGACCTAGTAGATGCTCACTGAGGTATCATGCAGTGTGACCTTGTTACTCTCCCTCAACACATGTGTCTTTAAGGAGTATCACACAGCAGCCAATAGCAATCGGCATCACCTATCACCTATTTCCTAAGTATTTGTCATTTCCTCTTTCACACCAAGCCTCTCTTCTGTTTACATATCTCATGCTGGACATAAGGACAGTTTCTGGAGGCAGATTTTTGCCAATGCTTGCAGACAGTTGGGCAGGTTCCAGGACTCAGGGAGCACTGTGAGTGTTGATTGTGTCATTAGCAAGGCTTTGCTGATTTGGTTCTGATTAGTGCTGATGATTGTTAGGTCCTGCCTGTTACACAGGCTAGAGAACAGCTTGCTGTTGGAAATCAGTTACCCGTTCCCTGCTGGTAGAACTCGAAGCAAAGCAGTGCCCAGGCATGTTGAACTCTTCCAAGAAATGCAGGTGACCTGAATTCAGAGTATAACTAATGAGAGCATCTTAATGTCAGAAGGTTACAAAGTATTCTCATGAAAGAGGAAAAGACTTGTGCACAAAATAATTGTGCAGGTTTTGTCAGATTGGCAGGTTTTCTGTTTTAGCAATGACTATTCTGAACTGCAGATCGAAGCCTATCAGGAGGAGATGCTCAGTTGGAGCTAAATCTCACACGATACCTGGCATAGCTGCCCTTCCTCTGATGGTTTTTGCTCACACCAACTCCATCTGTTCCCTCCTCTCCTAGTTCTCCAAAAGCCCAGTGCTTCTTTGGTCTGGAGAAACTGGCTTTGTACATTCTAGTGCACACACATTCCATGTAGCTGGGATACAGGGATTGCATGAGGCACTGAGCAAGAAAAGATGTGATTGATGCATAGTCAGTACCTTGTCCATTTTTATTTTTCTGAGCTTGGGAATTCAGCAGAGGAGATACTAGCCTGTCTCTAGAGTTCATGACAAAAACTGAGGCTCCTTCTGTTTTAATCCTGGTGGATATGGATGTTTGGGTTGCTGCAAGGGATCATTTTGCAGCCTTAGACAAAATACTGATCTGAGCTTTATGTTTTAACAAGAGCTATAATTTGGCCAAGAAACAACATAATCCAGGCATGTATCCCCTTTGTGGGGATGATGTTCCATCCCTCCCACCTGATAACCAATGGATTTTAAACAGCCAGATTACTTAGGCAAGAATCTGTCATAGTTGTGTTTTACTGTTTCATAGATTCACCAAGATATTGGACTGACCAACCATGTCCCTTTGTTGAAGAAGTCACTGGAGCAATTTGTGTACCGAGTGAAGGCAATGCTGGCATTCAACCACTGCCAGGAGGCCTTCTGGGTCGGCATCCTCAAAAATCGGGATCTCCAGGTGAGAATCACTGCCCTGCCTGGGGCAATTACAGTCTGGGAAAGGACAGCGCTTATCTTGCCCAGACAACCGTAACTCTGCCTTCGTGTAAGGATAGAGCTAAAAGGCTAAATTCAGAGTGACTGTAGTGCAGTCATGTCCAGTGCAGCAGAAAGAAACGTTTTGTTTCAAGATTATTAAGGACCTGCATCTCTGGGGCTCCCTTGCTGGGAGGGTCTCACTGAGGAGTCAGATCTGATTGTAAGGACTTGATATGGGGGTCCTTCCCTCCCACAGAAGCGAAGAGATAAAGGTCACTTGAACACCTTCACATGCTCTTATGTATGGTTTCAACCACAATTTTAACCACAGGTGTAGCTCTTTTCTTCATCTTTCACTGCAGAAACAGGACACTTTAAAAAAACTCACTTTTTTTTTTTTAACTTTTTATTTAAGAAGGCAACAAAATGCCTATTATTTCCTTCCCACCCCGGGGGAAGGATCAGAGGCTGCCCCTCATACGCTCAGCTCAGGTCTTCTGCTTTCAACTCAGGGAGAAGAGATCTTGACTCAGGCCTCCGAGGAGCGGGACTCGGACGAGGGCTCGGAGGACTCTGCGGCGGGACCCGCTGGGGAGGTACTTGAGGGGCCGCCTGGCAGCGCAGGCGGGGGCGGGCTGGGGGTGCCGCGCGGTCTCTGAGGGCGGTGTGTCCCGCAGGAGCCGAGCGGCAGCGGCACGGGCACGGACACGGACTCCGACACGGACAGGGCGAACAGCGCGGGGCGCGGCGGGGCCGGGCCGGCGCGGCCCTGAGGCGGAGGGCGGGCGGGCGGGCAGGGGCGGGCCCCGCGCAGGCGCGGCGGCGGCGGCGGCCATGTCGGTGCAGGAGGACCCGGTGCAGCGGGAGATACACCAGGACTGGGCCAACCGCGAGTACATCGAGGTGATCACCAGCTCCATCAAAAAGATCGCGGACTTCCTCAACTCCTTCGGTGAGGGCGCGGGGCGGCGGCGGGGGCTGCGGGCGGGCGGGCCGGGCTGGGCGGGGGCCCGCGGTGTCTCACTGCCGCCTCCCCTCAGACATGTCGTGCCGGTCCCGGCTGGCCACCCTGAACGAGAAGCTGACGGCGCTGGAGCGCAGGATCGAGTACATCGAGGCCCGGGTGAGCAGCGGAGCGGCGGCGGGGTGGGGAGGGCTGTTCGGGCCGGGCCCAGGGCCGCCCCTGGCTGAGGCCTTTCCTCTTCCCGTAGGTCACCAAGGGGGAGACGCTGACATAGGCCCGGGGCGGCCCCGGCGCCCCCGCCGGAGCACCGCCGCCCCTCACCCCGCTCGGGGCCCGCCGCCGCCACCGCCGCCGCCTCTGCTCGTATTGCCAATAAACCGCTGTGCTCCTGCCCTGCCTGCTCTCTGCCTGCCTGCCTGCCCGCCTGGGGCCGGGCCAAGGGATGCCCGGCTCCCTGCCACCGTCCTGGATGTCCAGAGCCTGCCCCTCCATCCACTCGATCCATGGGGCCTGGGCACAGTTCCTTCACACACGTGGGGGCTGTGCCACAGGGGCCGCGGGCCTGGCTGTTGTCAGCTCCAGGAAGCACCTGACCAGCCTCTGAGGTGCTCTCTGCTCCTTCTGGGGTCACAGCAGAAATCTGGTGATCCCAGTGGTCTGGAGGATGTCTCAGCCTTCATGTGCACATGCCAGGGCAATGTGGGGACAGCAGGCTCACCTGGCGTGGTGCTCAGTGCACATGCCACAGGAGAGAGCCCCTTGCCAGCACCTGGGAAGAGGTGCTCATCCTCCTCTCTGGGAGGCAAGTGGCAAGGAGAAGAAAGTCTCTCAGCCCTTCCCACCACTCCTTTCTTTATCTCAGTTTTTCAGTGGGCATCTAGATCTGCACACTCACTGCTCATATTTAGCATTTGTTGGGGAGTCGTGGAGTTGGTATCTACAGTAAAAGTTTTACTGCTTCCCAATGGGCTTTAAATGTCTTGGTATATTATTCTCCAACTGAAATCTTATTTTTTTCATGATGGCAATGTGATGCTTGCAGTGTTTACCAAGCACCTGGGTAATCTAACGTTCTTTATATTTTTGAGGCTGTCTGACATCAGTTGGTTGCTCCTCAGTATAGGTTCTCCTCCAGGCTCCTAGTTTTGTTCTTTACAGGAATCTCTGTGTTTTCCATTGTTTGAATAAGTGTTCCTCCAGCCTTTCGCCCAGATCTCCCCATGGTTACATTCAGGTTGGGCTGCACATCAGGGAGGGTTGGCTGCTTTTGGTGCACAGTACCCATGGAAATGAGAGCTTTGTAGCAGCCCTGCAGAATTTCCAGTGGAGTGCAGCACCCACAGATCACTGCACTTCTCTGCGGGGGCAATATCAAATGAGGGGTAGTGCTGCCACACAGGACTGATGGGGAGAGGGAAAGCAGCCTCTCTTAGCTCCAAGGTGGCCACTCTGTAGCCCAGGTACCTCAAAAATACTCCCATGGTCCATGCACTGGTTACTGTAGATGTGCTGGAGATCCTTGGAGATAACTCAGTACTTAATCTGGACCAGTTCCCAAACTGATCTGACTTTAAAGTTGGCCTGCCTTGGGTGGGAGGGGGTGTTGAGACCACCAGAGGTTCATGCCTAAATTATCCTAAGATTCTTCACCTAAAGACTGAATGGGAGACAGAGAGTACCACAGACATCCCTGGGACTGTGGCTGTTCTGGGCTGACCTTGTGAGATCCATTGTTTGTTCCTGTTCCCAGCTCGTAGTGTGCTGTGTCTTCCTTGGATCCCTCCCTGGTCTCCTGACAGGCTGTTATAATGGTTCTCCCTTTTTCTTCTAACCCTGGGATTTCTCAGAGGAGTAGGTTTTGCGACACAGTTGGTGAGGACAAACAGTTTTGGAATAGGGATCTGCTGGAAGGTACCACTTCTCCCAGGACATGTGCTCTCATGGACCTTCATCATTCTGGGATCTGCCTGTCTGGTTCATCTCCCAGCAGGAATGCTGGGCAGCTCACTGTGATACAGTTGAGGGAGTCTTAGTAGTTCCCTAGAGCTCTGCAAGACCAGGCTTTCTGGTTTGGGTGCTGCTTTTTCTAGGCCATTTCTGGGAGGTGAAGGAGCCCCCTGGTTCTCAGGCTGTGACACTGCTTTTTCTAGCAGCTACTGTGATGTGCAGCCCTGTAAATAGATGTAGCTCTGATTATATTTTATTATTTTAAGGACTGGGGAATTCTGTTTGCCTTTTTTTCTTTGTACTGTATTTTGGCTTTTTTTTTTTCTTTCAGAATATGATGGCCCAGGAACCCACATTAAACTTTTCTGGAGTGGATTTGTGTATTCTAATTTAGAAGACTGATTTATATGCCGTGTTAGTGGTGCTGTTATTCCCACTTCACACTTAATGTAGCAGGAGATGGCAACATTCTCTGTGCCCTCAGAGCATGGCCTGAGGGAGCCAGGTGCTTGGGCACGCCCATGGCTCTGATTATTGGTATCTGGGACATTTTGGTGGTCTGAGACCTTTTCCCAGAGCCTGAACGGTAGAGGAAGCTGGATTGAAGCTTACAAAGGTGCCAGAACAGACCTACAGAGCCTGAGCCAATCTGTAGCTTGAGAAAGCTTCACACTCAGATGGCAAATAGGGGACTTGTTATGCCCACTGCTTGGTGGACAGGCAGCCAGGCCTCATGGAGCGACTGGAACAGTCCCCATTTGAAGTTCCGAGGTTCGGGAATGAGTATTTTGATCTCGGGCAGGAGACAAGGTTGGCATCGCCATTTTTGTGGTGTCAGCAGAAGAGGGAGATAGAGCTTGAATTCAAGCTTTGCATAGCCCTCAAAGGTTGTAGTGTCTGTTCCAAAGCACATGTTTTAAGATGAATGGATTGGATCAGACTTAAATAGTTCTAACTTCTATAGTTCTAACTTCTAGTAAATAACCTTTGGGCTTTCTCTGTGCCTACTGAGACCAGAGTCTTTGATTTTAGGAAACAGCTTTAAAGTCAAATGTACCTTAATCCCGTTTATGTTGCAGGTGATTGAAGCTGATAATAATTCAGTGAGGTGATCTTGAGAGCAGAATGTGTTAGGACACAGCTGAGGTGTTGAGGAAGAGCTGCACTTTGACCCTGATAACTTGACAAAGCTGAATTTTAAAGATCTCAGAAGATGGTGTCTGCTTGCATCCTGGTACTGAGGCACTGACAGCAGTAGGAGTCACTTGAGTAGTTGTCTCACAAAGAGAAGATTGGCCTTGCCTGCCTGGGCTTGCTGCTGATCCCCAGGTCAGTGAGCTGGGGGCGTCACAGGGGTATGGGAGGTCCCAGATTCACTGAGATTTTTGTGTCCGATTTCCAGAAGCTGCCAGCAATACTGCCCTGAGCTCTGCAGAGCCTGAAGACCCGGGACTTGGTCCTAGAGCACATTTAGCTTTAAGGTGTCAGCTCAGCCTCTCCTTGTGCAGTCTGACACAGCCTGTGCATTTTCACTCTGTATCACAGAAACATGAAGCCAGTAGTTGACAGAACCCTCTTTTTGGGAAGGGGAGGGTTCTCATTGGGTAGGTCCTGAAGCAAAAATTTGAGAATAACATCCTGGGGAAACAGTGGATAGATGAGACTTGGAGTCTTGCTGGCTTCAGTCACACCTGTGGCAGGTTCGAGGTTTGCCTTGGCCCGGGGATGTTCCAGCTGGGTTTGTCAGTGCAGCACAGAGCTGCTGGCCCAGCTCCAGCCCTGCAGTGCCAACAGGTAACCCCACGTGTTGTGCCTTATTACCCTGTAGCTTTTCTGCTTCCTGGCCCTGCCTTCTCCCAGCAGGCACATCAGTGAGGAAGCGGTGTGAGGACAGGTCTCAGCCTGCCTTGGCTCTCTGACAGGGTTACAAAATGGGTTCTAGGACCAAACCCATTCCACAAAATGTCAGGATCAAATATCTGAATCCTTGGCGTTGCCTGTGTGCTTAAAAGTGCTGAGGAAAGGGCTTTATCAAGAGGGAGGATCAGCTGAAGCAGAGAATTGTCCCTCCAGCTCCTTTTGCTTCCCGGGGTGCTTGTGTGCTCCCCTGCCTGTAGTTCTGCCTCCACGAGGCACTTCCAGCCCTATTGCTAGACCAGAAGAAACGGAGATGGGAAGGTACCCCAGGGAACTGGGAGAACAAGGAAGAGGAGAGGCCCTGATTTTGAGCAGGTTTTTTTGTGGGTTGTTGCTTCTAGAAGCAGCACTTTGGGGAGAGTGTCCTCAGAGCCCTTGTGCTTCCTGCAGCACTTGGCTCAGACAGGCCAGGCGCTGGGTACAGCTCACTGTTCCCACTTGTGCCTGTATTTCCTGCACTCTGGCTCAGAGTGTAGCAAGTGCACAACTGGGATTGGTTTTCAGCCTTTGTTTTTGCCTCCTGCAGGGACTATAAGAAGGCCAAAGCTCTGGCTCTGCTGTGGGAAAGGAGTGCTTACAGAGTGAGGTGTCACAGCTGGAAAGTGCGGAGGCAGCTGGTGAGACAGAAGAAAATGGTGTTGAGGGAGAGGACTGTGTTGGTCTAGGTCTACCTTGGAAACTCAGTCATTAGCATGAGGTTCAGGAATATCATTAAGGTACTGAGGGAGTAAGTATTACCTGCCCTTTATGGACTTGTGCTTTGTGTTGGGGCTGCATTATCCATCCCACTGATGGCCCTGGGTTTCAGCAGCTGCACTTTAACTGGAAAACTGCCTTTGTAGCTAAAGTAAAAGGGCAGCAGCCATTGCCCCAGAGGCTGGACAACCTCTCCTGCAGAGCCTCACCCCTCAGAGCGGTTTGTAAGCTGACACATAACAAAGGGGAGCTCTCCTAATTTGAAATACTAATATAATGAATTATTTATCATGGCAAGTAATTCCACAGGAGGGTGGAATTTCTCACAGAATGAGAAAAAAAATTCCAAAAGATCTAAGTAAGGTACAATGTTATGATCCACTCTCCCATATGGTTCTACGAAACCTTTCATGGCTAAACCTCAGGCTTCCTCTCAGCCAAAGGTAAACAGCTGCCTTCTCGTGACCTCAGCATAACAGCGTGTGCAGGGTGTTCCTAGTTCAGTGATGGTGTGGAAGGTGAGAGGAAGGTTGTACTTACTGCTCCTTGCTTTTTCCTTCTCAGAAGTGTCAGAGTTTAAAAATGAAAAGGTATCTGTAAATTAGCTGTAGCTTGCAAAATGCAGCTGCCTGTGAGGCATAATCCCCCCGCAGTTACCTGTGCTTTGTAGTCTCACAACAATTGTTGAAGCAGACTTTATTTAAAGGAAAATAAGTAGCAACTAAGTAAGCTCACAGAAGGGACTAATTTAACCGACCCATTGGATAAAAGCCAGGGTAGGGCAATAGGTGTCTTGGGAATGTTTTAATCTGTCAGAAATGTGATGACTAAAGGAACAATTACTACTCTATGTACCATCCCTGGGCCCCTCCTACACTCACTTAGGAGTATTTCTATATTTCTCATGCAACCTGCCCATGTGACAAATCTGCACACACGCTGTACCCAATTAGTGTCAAGCATAAGAGCTGCTCTGCATGTGTCTCACCTCTCTAAACCCCTCCTGGTAGCAATTTCCCCAGCATACAAAGAATAAATCACCATTCTGCTAACTGTCTCAGAGGACAGTTCCCAAATAAGGGCCAAATAAACACATGTAACACATGATAAAACATAATTAATGGGATAATATTCTTCCCAGCAGAAGCAGATGCAGAGTATTAGCTGCTTTAAGTGTTAAATGTTACATGTAATTAAATATGGCATTAAATATGGTAGGTGAGACAAGGTACTTGAATAGGCACTTTTAGAAAACTGGTGAAATGGCTTTAAAAAATCCCAAATCCCAAAACCTTCCCCCTCTAAAAAAATATAAAAAAATCTCAACAAAAACTCAAACAAACTGGTAAAGAAAACTCTATGCACAGGTACTACAGGAAATATAACTGACTTTACCTGTGTCCCAGGCTCTCCAGAAGCATCAGCAGATGAAGTGAGGAGAGCAGAGGGAGGTTGTACAACCTGCCCCACACACCCCTCCTGGGGCACCAACTGCACCAGGGTGAAACCGTTACCTCTATGTGACAAATGACTTAACATGGCCACACCTCGTGTAATCAATAGACACTGTGCTGCTGGAATCCTGTGCCTGGGAGTCTCCTGTGACACCACTGTCGCTCCTACACGCATTTTTGGGTGACCCGTGCAGGAGGGCAGCATGCCTGGGCTTCTGAACCCCCTTCATGGTGCCACTGCTCAGCTTTATGGGAGCCCAGGGCCTTTCTCCTCAGAGTGGGATCCCTGCATCCCCGGTGTCCCACTCATGTCCCAGGGAAGCCAAACCAAGTGGGCCTGGTCCTCCAGCCCGAGCAGGGGCTGTGCTGGAGCACCGTGGGTGGGGGTGAGGGGTCCTGACTAGTCAGGGCCGCTGAGCCCATCAGTGCCTGAGGCAGACTGGGAGCTGCCCAGCTCCTCTCCCTCCTGCTGGCGGGATCGGGCCTTGGCTGCCTTCCCCAGAGCTCAGGGACACCAGAACATGCCTGGAGTGCGACTGGCAGTGGCCAGAGGATGCCGCGGAGCTGCCGCCGCTCACCCTGTGAGTCAGGGGAGGCCACGTGAGGCTCCAGCACCAGCCCCGACGCCTTCCCGCCCACCCGCCACCACAAGCCAGGGCTGGCACTGGGATCCCTGCTCCTGGTATCCTGAGCCATCACACAGCCTTGCAGGTCAGTGCTGGGGAGGGGTTTGGGAGCTTCTTGGGGTCAAGCTCGTGTTTCAGGGTTGTGTCCTTGCTCTTGGTACACTGTTGGGTTGTTGGTTGCTGTCCGAGGCATCAGACCACTGTACAAGGGTTCTGGTGCTGTTGGGGTGAGCCACAGGACTTCCCTGTAACCTCTGTGACTTCTTGACTCAGCTTCCCCATCTTGTAAATATTTGTTTTTCTCTAAAATCCTTATGGCAAGCCCTGCACTTTATGAGAGGAAGATATTTTTGCCTTAACTTGGACTACATGCGTGAACTCTTCCGGCTTCTGATGAGCTCATTTGCTTCCCTTCAGAGCTTTGCAACAACCACAGAGAAGCTCACAGCACGAAAGGAGAAATAAAAGCCAGGTAATTTTGAATGTTGTATGTAAATGCTTATGGGAGCACTGCCATTTCCAGCAGAGCTGAAAAACAGGCAGCAAACCACTCCTGGTTTCCCGGTGTGAGGCTGGCGGCAGTGCAGCAGTGCAGCCACCATGTCTGGGCTTGCTGCGAAAGCCAGGAGAGGAAGGAAGTGCTGGAGCTGCGGCAAGGAGTGGATGGGCTGTGCCTGCTCTCTGCTCCCCCCTCCGTGGGGCCGATCCCAGCCAGCCTGAGGAGCTGCCCTCCCTGCAGGGACACTCTGGGTCTCTCCACATACCTGTGTTTAAGGACACTGTAGAGAGTGAAAAGTCTTTTGAGTTTTGCTACTTCTGTGTCGCATTTCAGCTATATTCGACAACAGGAAGGCGAGCAGAGGGGTAGCAGAATTATCTCACTGGTGTCACAGCCTGAGGAGACTGGAGCAGGAATAGGTTCAAACCGAGACTGGATAAGTTTTTGTTTTCTCTCTGGTAGAAACAGCTTTCACCACAGCCCTTTGGGACATCTTCTCGTGGAACCAGCTGCTATGACCTAAACTTGCCAGGTGTGCTTTAAGAAGTTGGGTTTGATTTGGTTTGGTTTTAGAGAAAGGCAGGGAGGGACTTAACATTTAGGCTTGAAATAAAATTTATCAAGATTTGGTGTCAGCATATAACTTAAAATGAAAGGTTAAAGTAGTTTCAAAGGGAAAAAGTTTAGGATTGTCTTGATTTTGTCTTGATGTTAAAACAACCTTATTTTACTTTATTTACATTTTGTAATCCCATTGAGCAATTTCCTTCAAATATATTTCATCAACTAAGGAAAAAGTTTTTGTGTATGGCAGTTATTAGCCTCACTTTGTAAGTCTGACTCTGCATACAAATTTTATTCTAACTTGTTAAAAAGACCTCACTGCAATTAAGTTCTGATTTACTGTGGGGAAAGCAAGGTGAGGTCTGTTGTTTGTGTCATTCTCCAATGAGCTCGTGGCCAGGCTGAAATGTCAGTATATTATCATCCTTTTGTCATTATGAGGTATAATCAACTAAATCACTTTTAAAATATACAATAACTAAGCACCTATACTTATCCTTTGTTTAGATCTGATTTTCTTTCCAGAAGAGCCACAGGGGAATTAACTGTGCATAGTCTAAGAGAAATTAGGTGCCCAACTTCCTTTGTTATGTAAATCTTGGTGACTGACTGGGCTGAGCTGTGCTGGAGGCACGGAAAGGGAGATGGGTGCTGACTGCTCCTGAATCCTGTGGCATCCAGGCCTACACAGTGGGATGCGTAGGTGCATTAGGAACCCCAAAGACAAACCCCCTGAATTTCACCCAACAGTAAAATCTGTAGATATTTGTAAATTATTTTATTAAGTGGAATTCATTGGTCGTGAAAAGAAATGTTTATGTTTTAAGTACTTTTGTTCCATTAGGTCTGGTATTTCAACCGTGCGGTCCAGAAAGAGGCCTAAAGGATTTAAATTAAACAAGCACACACTGTTGCAGGGTTTAAGCTGAGCAAATAGGAGGGCAAGAAAGAAATTGAAAAAGGCAGAAACCATAGGTGGAGATACATAACTGCACAGAACTGACGCTCTTTACTGGGCAGCCAAGAACGAGTCTGGCCGGGGTGTGGGGTGTGTCGTGCTGGGTTCCTGCATTTCAACATCAGCTGTTGCTGACCCGGCAGAGGGACAGATGCATTTCCTGCATTCCCTATGGGGTGCTCACAGGCTCGCAGTGCTGCTGCCACAGCCACAGCAGCAAAGGCTGGATGTAAGTCAGGCAAAGGGTTTATCTGCCATTGTAGAGCTTTTGCATGGACTCGTCATCAGAAATAATTTCAAAGTGTTTCCTCACAATACACCTCGGAGGCAGGTAAGCAGTTTTCGGGGCTCAGCCATAGAAGTGGTTAAAGAGTTTATGTAATTTACTCAGAACCTAAACAGTGTCTGAAAGGAGTTTCAAACTAAGGACCTCATCACTTGAAGAGCATCTGCAGCCTAGGAAAGGAGAAAGCCCCCAGAATTACCGACACACTGACAGCGTAGGATCTTGACCCTGGTCCCAAAGGAGAGATGGGTTTTACAGCTACTTTGGGGTCTGTTTGTATCTAATTTCCTCTACCTGAGAATTGGTGCCCTGAAAAGCTGTTCTTTTGAATGTTTGCTTGTGTGTTACACTCTCCTTCTGAAGATATTAACTGACCTGTTTGGGGGTTTGTATTAGAATATTTTTTTGACTGATATGATGGTGTTTAGAGAACTGAAAGTGCCTGTAGGAAAAAACCCAGGTTTCTCTCTGGAATATTTTAAAGAAATACTTAGTTTTCAAACTGCTTGATTGGAAGTGTTTTGTTGAATGGATACAAAAATCATATTGTAAGAAAAAGTATGGATGTATAAACTGTGCTTCAGGCTCTCTGAACATCATGTTCTGCATCTCTCAGTACAATAGTGGATTAGTTGAAATGTTGCAGAAGGGGAGAAGCATCAGTGTGGGCTGCCTGGACCACAGTAGGCATAAAGCTCAAGTTAATGGAAATTTCTTTGTAATAATGAGTTGGGAAGAACAGATGTTGAAGCATCAAAGTCTTCTGTGAGACAAGAATTCAAAGTCTTGTGGGATTTTCCTGTGGACTGTTCTCCCTGGCCAATACATTTTAAGATGTCAAAGGTACAGAATAATCATTCTGTTTTGTGAATGGAACAGGACCTATTAAGTTACTCATATCTGTGGTAAATAGTTAATTAGGCACCTTGGTAGCTGTAAAAAACGACAATGTGAATGATCAAGTCCAACTTCTTTTTGTTTTACTCATGATGATTAAGCTTTTGTTCTTTCCCAATAACCAAAGGCCAGCCCAGCAGGACTCACTCGGAGGAATCAAGAATTGGGTCCCAGGAGGGCAAATGAATCATGATATGAAACTTCCATTGAAACAGAGAAGTGATATAACAACTGAAGGGCCTAGAGATACGTACCATGTTTGCAGAAGATCGAACATAAGACAGGAAATGAGGGAAGGTCAGTGATGTGATTCTAATGTGCTTTTTCTTCCCTTTTGAACAGGTGCAGCAATGGAGAACTTGAATGTCCCAATCCCAGATCTTACTGAAGAGCAGCAAGGTAAGGGGAGCACACAAAGATCAAAGCTTCAGCTCATTCACTCACCTCAGCAGTGTTTGCCAGGGTGGTCATGGGTCAGTGAAATTTGGTTCCTCTGAAAACACACTGTCCATCCCCTCGTTTGTAAAAGAGAGATCAGAAGTCAGTCCCCACCTCTTCCACACATTTCTGTCAGGCCTTGGGAATGTGATAGTGGGAATTTAAATGCATGAAGGAGACTTTGCTGCACATCAAATGCCTAATGGGCAATCCCAGTACCCTGGTATCCAGCCCTTGGGATCTTCTTGCCTGCCTGTAAAATAGCATGGTCAGAGTAAGTACCCATTAAAGAGCTAGGAATACTTTGGAAACGCATGCCCTGTTTCTCTAACTGAGATAGGGGCATCACAGGGACATCAGTTGTTTGTATGGACATTCTCCTACTGTTTTCTGGCAGATCAAGAGGCTTTATACAATAAAGCACTACTCTCTTTCCTATGTGCTGGTGTTGGGCAACATGTTAGAGCCTGGTGTCTGTCCCCACAGCTACACTGAGCACCACAGAAACACTGCTGTGCAGCCCACCTGTGCTGCTACAGTCATAGGCTTGTTTTTATTCCCAGACATATTCCAGAGGGTTTTTACTGCTGATGCCAGTTACTTGGAGAATCACGAGAAAACGAACCAGTCCTTTTGGGAATCACTTGTAAAATGTTTAGCCACCACTGACCCACCTATCCTGAATACTGAAGAAAAGAACAATGTAAGTTACTAAAGGAACATATATCCTTGTTATATACGTTTTTATTTACTGTTGTACTTTCCTACTATGGGGAGAGAAAATTTATAGTCCAATCATCTGATATGCTAAAGTATGCTAAAATGTTTAAAAAGGCATTTAGGTAAATGAAATTCAGCACACTGTTTTTTACTTCACTGCTCTCCATGTACAAAATAACTGGCTTTGTATAAATTCCTCAGAGTCAGTTCAGCTCACTATTTTCTAGGCAGGACCACTGTTAGTGACATTTTGCTGTAAGGTACTGCAGAGATTGCATGTCCATTTTCAGACCCTGTAGTTGTATTTCCCCAGCTCTTGAAATAGTTAAATATTGCCCACCATGCTTTTTTGTTCCCAGCTGATGGCTCTACTCTGAGTTACATTCTCTTTCCGTCTTTGGCTTTACTCTTTGTGCCTGATTTCCCACTTGTATGGTAGGGGCAGGGGTTTAAATTTCCCACAGACAGGATGAGATATGTTCATTTGTACGTCAGGGTGTGGTTTTTCCAGGCTGTGTTTTATTGGAAGGACTTAATTTTGTTTCAGCTCCTCAGCAGCTGCGATGCCCTGCCTGGGGGCTGTGCTGCCTGCCTGAGAGCCGTAGAGAAGAAAGGAGTCAGGGCAATGGCTGTTCTTTACCTCTTGCTGAAGGCATCCAACCCATCTGGATACAGGCAGCTGCCCAGCTCCAAGGGAAAGGGTGAGTCCTCCCTGTCTGCCTGTCAGCTGTTTTGTTACTGCAGTGCCAGGGGGAGTTGGCAGCAGCTTGAAAACTCTGCTATGTGCTTGGAAGCGATTGTTAGTGACCAACTGAAATGTCTCCAAGTACTGCTCAGGAAAGGCAGTTATGTATGGTGGTAATGGGAGCCAAAGATAGTATTTACTGTAGTTTGAATTGGCTTGAGCCCTGGCCCTCAGCCCTGAGCTGGATGTGAGGTTGTAAGGGTTCACCTGCACTTCAGTGCCGAGGCCAAGTCAGCGCCCTGCAGGTGCCTGCCCTGGTGATCTGGCTTTGAGGGATGTGCTCCTGTGCCACGAGAGGGTGCTGGAACCGCGGCATCGGCACAGGGAGTCCGCAGCAGTCACCGGGGTGAGGGCACAAGTAGCCCAGGGAAGGGTGAGCCACTCTTCTCCAGCTAAAGCATCGTTCAGCTGCAGCTGCTATTGCTTCAGGGAGTGGGAAATTGCACAGGGGTAACATTATGAGTAAATTAAAGGCCAGAATATGAAACTTTAGGCATCTACCACAACCGTTTATGAAAGTCTAAACTGTAGTGTGTATGATGCTTTCATGTGTAATGCTTTCTGCTACTACTTGCGTGCAAAAGACACAGCTGAAGTAAAACTAAGGGTCTTATTTCCTGTCAGGCAACCTTAATAAAGCGTTGTGAAATCTGTAACTGTAAAAGAGAGAAAACATAGTCATTGATAATGTTTTTTTATTTATATATAAAACAGATGAAAAGTTGAAACTGCTGAAGAGATTGGAAAGGAATGTTGTACTTTCACAGGAGGAAAAAAAGGCTGAAAATTCATCCCATGAATCCACGGATGAAGATACACAAGGTAAAGAGGATTTATTTTATTTTCCCTGATACATAACTTAGTCTGATTGCATGATCCTAAGAGATTGACATAGCAGATGTGCAGCAACTCAGAGGCAACAATCCTTGCATTTGAAGGCTTTGATTTTTACCTTCACATGATTATATTATGAGCAAACAACAGTGCTGTTGTTTCTGATACTTCTGGCACATTCTTCTTTAATCTGATGAAAAAATACTTTCTCTACCCAGGCAGTGATGAGGAAGATTTAGGAAGACAGAAGACTGAAGACCAATTACTCAGAGGTAGGACAAAGTGACAACAGTATTGGCTTTTACTGGAGACAACCAACATAAACCAAAAGAGGATAATTTTTTGCATTCTTTGGTCTGACTGTTGAACAGAGGTAGATTAACATGTGTAGACGTCGCAGCACGACAAGGCAGAATTTGGCTGTAGGAGGGATATTTCCTACAAGATGAAGCTGAACTAATACTGACACTCAACTATGCCTTGTGCTTAGAGTTAAACAGGATTATCATCGAGGACCATCTTGTTCCTGAGGCTTTTCCTTTCCTCCCAGAGGAAAGATGAAAAAGAAGTACAGTGCAGATAAAGAAAATGAGCTGTGTCAATACACAGAAATAGCTATAGAACTATGGATGTAAAAAATGTAAGGCTTTAACATTTTAACTTATGTCTTAAACTGAGCTGAGCCCAGATATAAGAGCAGCTCATTTAAATTGACATTAGGAGATCTAATTTGTCTCACAGGAGTCTGATTCTATCTGACTTGAGAGATGGAATGTTGGGGGTTAATAATCCAGTCATGTTTCCCACTTTGAAACTCTATAACCCCCAGCAGAGCTGCCCTCTCTGAGGAGTCAAGAGTTGGTCTCTACTTTGTCACTGTTACACACCTGCACTGATTTCAGGGGAGTTGGCACCAGACACCACACTTGCTGCAGGTATTAACCTACATCCTCTTTGCATCATGTTCTAGGCACAGCAGCAGAGATGGTTCCCTACAGAGATTCAGGTAAGTGTTCCCAGGTAACCTCCTCCTGCTGGAAGGATGTTTATAACTGCAGTATCTTCTTTCTGACCTGCTGATACACTAAAAAATAACCCCTGACTGTAAATCTCTTGGTGTCCAGTTAGACCTGGGCATGGTGCAGACATTCTGTTGCAGAAAGCTCCTGCCTTAGCTCAGAGCATTCCCAGCAGCAGGTGCCAGGTGAAAGCCAGATGACAAGCAGCAGAACAGTGCCAGCTGAGAGGGCTGCATGGGCATCAGCCAGTCTGAAAGGCAGACTTCCTCTTACCAGGCACTGCTGTGCAGCAGCAGAATGGATGTAAAAAGCCCAGAGCAGGAAGTTTTCAATGGCTTAAACGCATTATTGACCTCACTCCTCCAGCATCCATGCTGAGGCCACGTGCATGAGTTGGGAGTGACAGCCCAGTGGAGTGGCCTTTTTGAGGGGACGCCTGCTTAACTCCTCTTCTGTGCAGTAGAGAAGATATAAATTACAG
Organism: Pseudotriccus pelzelni; assembly: GCA_035584735.1. NCBI lineage: Eukaryota > Metazoa > Chordata > Aves > Passeriformes > Tyrannidae > Pseudotriccus > Pseudotriccus pelzelni. The sequence goes on along the minus strand of JAWMRA010000023.1, from coordinate 14,235,472 downwards.
CATAACCCCCTGGGGAGGTTTTTGAGTTACCTGTCCCCAAGGAGCTCCACAAAACACCAGGGCAGAGAATAGGTTGCAGTACCATATTCTCCCCACACTGCCACGTGCAGAAAGAGGGTCCCAGTACTTTTCCAGTTGATGTTTGGCCTCTCTATCACTTGCCCCAGCCTTTGTTGCTTCAGTTCTAGATTAATTTAATACCCCAGACGGAAAATGTTTCTCTAGTGCAGGACACTCTGTCTGCTGTGCTGGGCAGGTTCAGCTCACACACACTTCCAGCTCATGATCCCAGCTCTGCCTGGGTTTAGTTTCAGTTTTAGCAACCATGTATTACCACGGAGGCCACTGATCTACTGCCCAGCTATTTCAGAGGCACCAGGATCACTGTGCATAATCATTTGTTGTTATCTTTTCTTGGGCCTTTTAACCCCCTTCATTTCCTGGCACTTTCAAGTACTGCTCTGCCTATACCGAGTCACCAGATAGGTGACTACTCGCTGTGCTTGTTAGTGCTAAGAATAGTGGGAAACTCTTAATTGATATTTTTACCACTACAAATAACGAAACTATATTGCTTTTCAGAGATCACCAAAAGAGAAGATTCAATTGCAGATGGTAAGTACAAGCAAACAGAAGTTTATCTTGTATTCTTGTAGCTGTGGTTGTGCAAAGCACCCAGGAATCAAACTGAAGCTTCCTTGTACTACAGCTTTATTCCCCCACTGTAATTCTGAGACTATGGATTGTCCCAGAAGAGACAGAAAAGATCTAGAGTGCTTTAAAACAATTCAGTGTTGTTAATGCAGCCATCTGGTTACACTTTTGTTTTTAAATTTATTTTTATTTAAATTTATTCTTTGGGGTGATTTTAAAATTGCAAATTTGATCTTTCTGAAAGGCTCACAGATCTTTTATTTGAACAAACAGTTTTGTACATATTCTGCTCTGAGAACCTATTTCAGATACAAAAAGGGAAATAAACTTCAAACTCCTTAATTTCTGAGTTCCATGGCAATAAAAGACATTTCTTTTTTGCAGCATATGAGAACCAGAGCACTCCCCACACTCAGTGGGCAGTTCGGTGGATGGGCATACGGAAGGATGGTAATTTTTTTAAATTTTTTTTTAATTGAACTGATGACAAACTGGTTGAACCTTAGTCTAGTCTAAGAATAAGATCTCTGGTTCAAAAAAACCTTTATTTTTCTGACATGACTACTTTGTTGAAATGCATCAAGACTTCTTGATGACAATCATCAAGGCTTCTCCCAACACCTTGTGCGCAGGTCCATTGTGCAGTTGGTCCTAGTGCACGAGACTATTCCCTGAGTGATATCCTGGACCTGAAGGTGCTTTCCAGATGGCCATGGATACAGTTGTGACCTAATCTTCCTTCTCAATTTCAGATGAATTCTTTCATTTTGTCATTCTTTGCTTTGCAATTGGAGCTTTACTAGTCTGCTACTACTACCACCAAGGTAAGACAAGATTCAGCAGAAGGATAAATTGTTGAACTCTAGGAAAATGAACAAAGCCAACATTTATTTTTTTGCCTTAGATTGGACTATTTCTCTTGGAATTGGTTTAATCACCTTTGCTTCCCTGGAGACCACTGGGATATACTTTGGTCTAGGTAAGTGTCCCTACAGCAGCAGCTCTGTCCCTGCACTTAGGACAAGGTCACCGAGTCACCACTCGAGGCTGTGGGGCTGAGATTCCGTAACTCCCCACAGAACTGTCCCCCAGCATTCCCTCCACAGTCATAGTGGGGCTGCAGACAAGCAGTCTTGGTGCCCCCGAAGGCAGAGGTTGACTCATTTTTCCTTCTCAGTGCTCACAAGACCCTGAGTCACCTCTTTGTGCAGCAATGGCCGAATGCTGTGTTGTCATGACAACGGGTAATTTTAGCAGCAAGGCCGAGTCTTCCCAGATCCACCCGATAAGATGCTGCTCACTCCGGCTGCCATCCATTCCCCTGGGACTGAGGACGAGCTCCCAGCAGAACCTGGATGGCAGCAGCTACTGGGAATACTGAAAAAGCAAGCATTTCAGCAATCCCTAGGGGATGCCAGAGGAGAGATGCAAACAGCAGCCAGTTCGGGCTCCCCAGCCAGGAACTTTCAACATCCTCTGTAACCTCGTGCCATCATTTCACTGGGGTGGGGGTGGTTCTCTCAGGAATCGGTCTGGTCACTGCTTTGTGACTAATTGTATTGCAGAAGTGTTTGTTTAAGCAAGTGTCAGTATTTGGGTTTTGCCATTTTCCTATTTTTTTATGTTTTATGTAAATGTGTTTGTTTCCACATCCAGTGTATCGAATTCAGAGCGTCCTCGACAGCTTTGTTCCCCTGATTGACAAATTCAGGCCAAGAGGTAACAGTGCTCCTTTTACTGACAGTGTGTGTTTTCCCTAGACCTTCCTGGGTACTTTGGAAATTGCAATTTAGAAAACTTGATCTTAATACTTGACAAAACCAGTCTTATTTCTTTGGTTAAAAAAAGAAGAAGAAGAAAAAAAAAAAGAAAAAATATATTTTACTACAGTTCATTACAACTGCTTGGGTTTGAAAATGGATTGCTCTTTCCCTGGGGCAGAGCATTTTCACATTTTTAATACGCCTGTACGGAGCATTAACTACTCCTGGCAGTGTCTGCATAAGAATTCTGTAGCTCAAATAAAAATTCAAAGAGTGGGGGGAGGTTTTGCATGTTGAGTCTTCAAACAGACTCCTGGCTCACGTTTATCCATATTCATGGACACGAAACATGAAGAATGCTGGAAAGCTGCATGGATACAGGACAATTTGAACACAACAGTTGTGACAAGTGTCTTTTTCTTCATCTCACAGGTATGAGGAAAGCTGCCTAGGAGGAGTGTTTCAGGCGAGTTCCACAAACCCTGCTGTCTGAATTCTCGGTACTAAAAGAACTGCTTTATGAGGTGAACCTAAAAACTGAATGGCCAATGTGAAATACTGAAATGTCAAACCACTGAAAAACATCACTCCTTCCCCTCAAAAATAAACCTGAACGGGGGGTACAGGGCCCACTCTTGCTTCTGAAGAGGTTTGTGGCTCAGCAAAGCTCAAACACAAACCAACACCTAGACTGTGATTGCCTTAATGCCATTAAATATGAACACATTCTCCACCTGAGTCTGCCTGTGGTACATCAAAAACCAAAATGTCCTGTGCTGGTTCTGGATTAGGCTCTGGATGTTTCAGTAGGAATGCTGGCAGCCCCAGAGGCACCTCCTCCTCCCTGCTTGTGATGCCCAGAGCAGGCAGCCCTGGTGCTGCTCTCCCAGCTGAGCCCCAGCAGTGCAGCAGAGCTGAGGCAGATTAACTGTGGCAGAACTCGGAGCAGTGGGCGGGCAGGGACTGCACCCGGGGAGAGCTGGGGAGATGTTACATGCACTGACATAATGGTGCAGTAATGAGATTATTAACAGCAGCAAATTTCATCTTTTCTCCTGAGGGGAAAAAGAAAGTGCTTGATTTGACTCATCCCCCAGTGTTTGAGTAGAATAAAGTGGAACTCTGGCATTCCTTTAATTTTATAGGGCCGTGTTACACATTATATGTGTAGGGCTAATGCAATCGTAGGCAGACTGCAACAAAAGGGGTACCTTTATATTTTTAGTAAAAATATAAGGTCTTCATACCCACAAAATGATGAAGGCAACAAGTTGAACAGAAAAAGCCATAAAACATGGAATTGTAAGGAAATGTAGATCTGAAACCCATTAACCCAAACAGCCCAGAGGTTTAGACAAACAATTTCATGCCTTGCTCAGAAAATTCAATTACTTTTCGGTTGTGCTTAATTTTAAGCATCAATCACTTGGTCCTGCAGTTCCACCTGCACTGCCAGAAATATCAACAGTTGCACTCAGGCCTGCACCAACACAGCACAACACCCACCCAACACCTCAGGGGCTATATTGTGCAAGAAGGATGAATACCAGTTATTTCATAATACTTATATTCTCATTTACTTGTACTGTTTCCATGTCTTTGTAGAAATATTCTGTCATCCTAAAATACTCTATATTTTGTGTTAGTCTGCAAATAAAGCCTTGCACAGACCAATGTAGACTTGTCAACAGCAGTAGCTTTTGGGTGAACTGACAACTACACAAGTCACCCTGTTTTTTAGTGTTCTCTGCTGTGTAACATTGTTCTGAAAGGCAATATGTGGAATAGTCAGGATGAGAAATATATTTCAGTACTAAATGTTTCCAATTCAGTAGTCTGCAGTCAACAATGAATTTTTTTTTTAACAGAAGCTTAAGGGTAAAACAAGCAAAACATTTAAAAACAGCAAAACATTTAAAAAATGACCCAGCGCGTCCCACCACGTAAGATGAAAAGCTCAGCCAGCTTAGAGCAGCTCACCTGCGAAAAGTCAATTCGATAGAGAAAAAGCAACTTACATGTTCAGCTGCTTCCTCATGGGTACCTGGGAATTTCCTGCTCTTCTTCCAGATCCTTCTTTAGTCCATCTCAGCATCACCCTTGTTGCAGCACTGGTCAAGCACTCAAAAATACAAGTTCCTGTGAAAAGTTTCAACCTCCTTCATGAGCTTGTGCTCACTGCACTACCATTCAGCACGTCCTCCCTGATCCCAGGGCTCACTGCTCGTTCCCAGGGCTCTGCCGGCCCTCACTCCTCCTTTGCTTCCCCACTTTCCCAGCACATCAGGTACTTCCTCCTCACCTTTGGATTTAAATGGGTGGGGGGCAGCACAGAGAGGAGGGACTGAAAACACAGCTGTTACCCCACCAAACCACACAGAGAGAAAAAAAAGAGATGAAAGCCCAGGAGGTTTTTTAAGCTGGTATTTTTATTAGAACTCTCTACATAAAGCACCTTTGCCTGCCTTGAACTGACAGCACCTCTCCGAACAAGCTCTTCCGTTACACAGCACGAGATGCTTCGAACTACTCAGCGTTCCTGGACTTGGACACGGCCGCCCTCACAGCCTGCATGATGGCATCCTTGTCGATGCCAAACATCCTCAGGAGCTCCGCCGACTTCCCGCTGCGGGGCACCTGGGACACGGCCAGGCGGCTGACAGTGACGCCGGGCTCGCCCACCACCGCGGCACACACGGCCTCGCCGATGCCACCTGCGGAGAGAGGCAAACACGGCCTAGACCGGAGTGTCCGAGCAGGGAACACATGGGCTCTGTGTGCGTCTGAGCAAAGGGCCCTGCAAGGTACAGCCTCGGTCCCCAGGCTTAAGAAAACACCAATCGCTTGTGTCCGAGTTGGCCAAGTGTGAAATAAAAACCTCTCCCTGTATCAAAGGCATTCTGAGGACAGGCATCGTGACATTTCTGAAGTACTTCCCAATCAGCAGCCAGAAACACCTGCCTCTCAAGGGCACAGGACTGTGAGCAAGCTCTCAGCACCTGGGCAGCAGCCACTGAGGGATGGGTTTAAAAATACATTTAGACTGAAGAGTATTTACGAGTGCACTTAACGTGCTGAAATTCCAACCAATCTCAGCAGCATTTCAGAGCTCCATCTCTCCCCAGTGCTGTACGTGCCGCTGGGCACCTCTCTGGTTATGTAACACGCTCGCAACCTTTGCTCAGAGCTCAGCTCACACCGAGCTATCACACACTACCACTCACAGGGACAGAGGATGCAACGGGAACTGCGTGCAGGCAGGAGAGACACTGGAAGCAAGAGTACTAGGGAAGAAGACGACATGGGACTTGTGTCCAAAGCTTGTGCTCTGGGACCTGGCAGGAGACAAACCTTAGTGCTGCCCTTCAGTCAGGGTGTATCTGGGATCAGAGGGCATCCCACAGCCTGGGCATGGTGGGACTGAACCAGTCGAACTGAGCCTGCAGCCAGGGGCACCTCTACTGGGCAGCTGGTAAGATCAGCTGTAAGATCAGCCTGATGGGGTTCTGTTGCTCGTACAGCTGCCCTGCCCTGCCCAACCCAGAGAGCACTGTGCCAGCTTAAATAGCCTGTTCAGCACCTCACAGCGTCATGATTTTGCCATCTTGCAAATCTGCAGTATTATACTTGTCCAGAATTGAATACTAAGCTTGAAAATTATGAGGATCAGTGACCTATCACCATCCACAGTCTGGAACAAAAGTGTGGTGTATCCAGCACTTACGGTAGATCCAGCTCACTTCAGTGGCAAGAGCGATGAACAATATTATCATAATTACATCTACTCATTTCTGTTAGTAGATATCTACAACAGCAGAGAAGAAAGAGGGAGAAATTTATCCCAGAGTGACTGCACAAACTGCCAAAACCATCTGATTTCAGGCAACCCAGAGCCAAGCTTTTGGACACATGGAATACTTAAGTCTGCACAGCAATGGTCTCTCCTGCAATTTCATTTCTGCAGAGCAGCTGCTGTACAGCCATTCAGAGAACACTCCTGTGCAGACCCCCTGCAGCACAGCAGGAATTTACAATTTCACCAGGCACAAATGAATCCAGACTTCACCTGGACCAAGCACAGAAGGGCACACAAGGCCAAGGTAATCAGAAAGGCAGCCCTGATTAACCCATTGCATCTGAGGAAACTTTCAACCCTCAGTGTCACTTTATAATCCTAACAGCAATAAAAGAGGCTGAAATCTCTCTTTTGCCTTAATGGAACAACAGCATGAGGTGCCCTACTCCTCTGCTGGGTCACAAGCTGGGAGCTTCTAGCCCCCCTCAGGGCTGTGACCTCCTGGACCCTGCTTACCTTCATGGTAGTGGTCCTCAACAGTGATGATTCTGCCCTTGGTTGCTCTTGCACTTTCAAGTATTGTCTTCTTATCCAGGGGCTTTATAGTGAAGGGATCAATCACACGGATGAAGATTTTTTCTGCAGAAAACAGAATGATTTGCAACATGAATATGGAGTGTGCAGGACAATGCCAGCGGCACAGGCAATGACTGCGACCTTCTAGACCGTTATGAAAACTGCCTACAGTAACTCCCAGGTACCTGAACCTATGGCTTGTCTACCACAGAACATTTTTATATTCGTTCTTTCTCCACGCACCTTGTGAAATAATATCCATAGTAATATCCATTCTTTCACAGGCAAGACAGAAAAGCCTTGGATAAGTGACTCAAGGTCACTAGGAGTGCCCATCAGCAAGACATCTAACTGGCCTTACCCCAGGTAAGAGCAGAATCCACTCACCAGAAAATCATTCTTATTCAGATTGTCAATCACAGTTTTTTTCCTGGACCTTTATTTTACCTTTAACCTTACTGTCAAGCCAGGCACAGTTTCCTCCTGATTCTTTGGTTGGTAGGCATTTGGAGCTTTTGCTTCACTGCAGGCAGCTACCTCCCAGGTATGCCTGTCTGAACTGCCCCAGCCCTGCTCGGGGCACCCTTAAGGTTGGCACCAAACCCAGGATCTGTCCTGTCCTCATAAGGCAGGCCCAGATGGCTCGTTAAAGCTGCACACAAATGGCAATTGTTTATAAAGAACAGCAATTGCTGGGGTTTTGTCTGACCCTGGCTAGCTGAACACTGGGTCAACTCCTACACATGAAGAGGCCCTATTGTCACAGTTTTGTGACTGAAGGCTCTTTAGTGGCCAATACATTTGGGGTATTAGACACTGCCTCTGCACTGAGGGATTCTCTCTCCAGAATCTCACACTTCAAGATCAGCAGAGCATTGCAAAACATGGTAAAATGCAGGAAAGTAACAACGGTTCTGAAAATGCAACTTTTAAAATGTCCTAAGCCTGGTGACTCAAGGTCATGACAAAGCACCAGTCCACCCAGATAGTGCACACAAAGCTCCCCATAAGCCACGGGCAGCATTAACTGTATTATCTCCCGCTATCCGTAATCTCTTCCTGGGTGCAGGCCCCTGACTCACAGATGGGGCTTTGACGGGTTCTTTCTCTTCTTATTTCACTGAAGGATTATCGTGGCTGTGAGATGTCAGTGCACTACCATGGAATTGTGCCTCCTCCCAGGCTATTCCAGAGCTGATCCATTCCCGCGGGGCCGGGTGCTGCAGGGCCGTGTCCTGGCACACGGTGACAAGCTGTGGTTTGGTCCCTGGCCCAGCCCATTGTGCTGTGACCATGTGCCACTCCTGCTTCTCATACACAGCGTCTCCAAGCCTCTGCCCAGGGCACTATCACACAGATTAGCAGTTCTAAGGAGACCTTGATCTGGTCAGTTTGGCAATTTTCACGGCTATTAATGCTGCTAAGCCAACCAAACCCCACTCCATTTTAGGCAAAACTGGCAGGTATGTACCATGTAGTATCAGCTAACAGGTGACTGACTACCTGCCTAGAACAGTTTAATTAATGTTTACCAGTACAAAGGGTGAGCAGTTAGGCTGACTGGTATTGATTTTTTTTTCCTGTGTTAAATGATAAAAAAGGAAAAAAGCCCCACCTTTCCTCAGCTGCTCTGCTGCAGCCAAAGCCTCATGCAGAGTGACTCCTGCTCCAATCACAGTCACTTGGTCATCCTTGCTCTTCAAAATCACCTACAAGGAAACGTGCCCATGTATTTTTAACAAGAAATCTTACTGATTTTTTACATTTCTAGAGATTTTATTAAAAAGATGAAATCTCTGGCATTGCAGTGCTTTAGAGGGAAAAGGTCTTTCAGAAGAGGAACAGTGAATATTTTTTCTGATTCTGTTTATCTTTGCAATATTTACCTTTGCCTGTCCAATATGGAAGTCCTCATTGTTGTTGTAAATGACAGGATTTTCAGGACGACTAGTTCTGATGAAACAAATGCCCTGTTTCCGAAGTAAACGGTAGAGAAGTTACAAAAACAGAAAGGTGTTGACATTCTAGTTGGTAAACCCTATGAAAAAAATACAGCAAAGCAACTTTCTATTTGTGTAGTGCTCACCCTTCTATGTTACCTCTGGTTCCTGAGTTAACTCCCCCCTGCCCCACCAATTCCCATTACTCCTTACTCAGTAGCTGGTCGCTTCAAACATTACAAAACACTTCACCTCCTCTTAGAGCACACTGATAACTTAAAATGTCCTTTCTGACTCCAAGATCTTTATTTCTTCTGTTCTCATGTGGAAATGGAGAATCCTACTCAAGTTAATTAGAATCTCAGAACCTTGCCATACATGTGCAAATTTTACTCTTATCAATTTTAAAGCAAAAGAAGAAAGGCTGGGCTGAAAGCAAGGAAAAATGCTTTCCATCAGTTAATGTTCAGATGCCCTTCCAGGAGAACAAACTTTACTTTTTAATCTCCCCCTCACACTCCTTTCCCTGCCCTCCATCCTTTTGTCACAAACTGCTCATTACATTTGTTACACACCAAATTTCTACACCCCTTCACTGAAAGGCTGTAGAAGGAAGATTGAAAATTTTCAAATTATTTGCTCCTTTCTCAAGAAGAACACCTATATCAAGGAGATGATCCAACCCAATGCTACCCATGGCATTTGACCATCAATATGTCCAAGTAGCTGAAGGTCTCAGAGATCAGAAACTCTCTCACAGCCATGTGGGAAGTATCTTTCCACATCCAGCTTCAATTTTGAGCTCAGAGATATCGTACTAGGAGTGCACTTCTAAGTCTGCTGGATACGTAAGAGAGTTACACTTAACCTTATTCTGAGCCAATACAGATTCAAACTGCAATTACCGTGTAATCATGTACATCTCCCCATGTCTGGCCCACAGTATTCCAGACTGTTCATTCTGCACTAGCCTGGACAGAATGTCTGCAACCTTTCCTTGCAAAGGAAACACCCCACTGCCACACTGGAGCCTTTGAAAGAATTTACGTGGGTAGAAACGTACAAGAAACATGCCAGAAGCAACAAGAGTAGTACAAAAGACAGAATTATTCTCTGGCTCAGAAATCATGTGATGCAAACCTTGGTGTTGGCAGCTATTTCCACTGCTCTTTCAGTGGCTACAGCATCGCTGGGATAAAACACAGTGGAGTTGGGAATAGCCCGGAACATGCTCAGGTCCTCCAGTCCCATCTGAGATGGCCCATCCTCACCTGAAAGAATTAAATCAGCGTTACAAAAGGGCAAGCGCACATTTCTGGCAATCACTCAACACAGCAGTGAGGCTCAATGTAAACCAGGCAAAAAAAAAAGTATAAAATCAGGCACACACACGACATGCAAGTCTACCTGCTTGAGAAAAGAATCATCTTCTCCTTAAACTTGGAACCATCTAAACAGTAAATAAGGATAGAAAGAGACTAAAAAGAAAGAGAGCTGGGATTAAAAAGAAAAATAGGAAATAAAGTGTAACCATAAAACAACACAAAAGGAATACAAGCAAATTGGAAGGGTACAGATACAGAAAGAGGGTCACAAGATATCTGAGCATCTTTAGATTTACACGTACTGAGGCTACACAAGCAAACTAGATACTTGTCAATAAGTGTTCCTCCAGATTTAAACTGCTGGAAACGTGAAAGGAGAAGGGCATGTGTTCCATCAGAAATGGAGAGTGCAATTGGTCCAACTACTCTCAAATTCTTAGGCTCATTTCAAGATTAAATGAAGGGTATGTATGCATTTTCCAATACCACAGAAAGGTGTTTTAAGGAGCAGCAGGGCATCCGTGCTGTTAATTTAACAACTCAAGCGCCTCATGGCATAACCTGCAGATCTGTGGAAAGGAATCCTTAGGCAGGACACGTGCTGGATGCCATGGCTTTCCATGGTTAAAGAAACAACCACCACAACACCCCCCACCCCCAGTGACCTTATGTAAGGGAGCTTTGGGAATGGCACTGCTCCAAACCAGCCATGCAAAGAGCTCTGAATCCAGTCGTGTCCCAGCCTGCAGCAGCAGGGCCATGAGCCTTCCCACATGCACCCGCTACCTGTTAGTCAAGAAGGACGAGTTCACGAGGAAGGAGGAGAGTATTTTCATAAGGGCAGCACAAAACTCTGAAGAACTTTACACATGTTAAAGAAATCAAGCATTGAACTCTGCCACTGTACATTCCTAGTAAAGTAAGCACCAACCAGGAAGAGAGAGCTTCTCTGCTTTCAGTCATGACATGAGGAAAACCTCTCGACATCAGCTTCTAAAGCTGTGTGCACTCTTGAGTGAATGAGTGGGATCTCAGTGGGTATTTTTTTTCCTAAAATGCACCCACACAATGCAGACATAGAAGAAAAGTGAAATTATGAAGAATAAAATTATCAGGTACCTGAATCCAAATTTTATCCAAGGTAGAGAGTTACTCATGCTTGTCCTGCTTTTCTTACAGTGATGCCAATAACACCAGCACTCACAGCTCATACTAGAAATTTACAGAGCAGTACTAAGTTGCATGGCCCCAAGTCTTTATGAAAATCCCAATTTACATGGTTTTAGAGTACCACAGATCCAAAGAGAATAACTTCTCAAAACCTCGATTTACAGCTTAATAAAAAAAGTGAGCGCTTAATATAAACAGCATCAAATGTCCAGGATATAAAACTGTCTAAACAACTGATACTTCTGGTTTTGACAGATGTACACTATGATTTCTTTCCCTGTATATTCGGGGAAAAAAATATAGATTTTTTTCATTACTCTCTTATGACCTTAAAGTTTATTTAATGTTTTAGTCCATCAGCAACTACTGGTCTAGGAGTGAACTTAGAACAAGTTCAGAGGGTCACTGTGATAATTATTTCTCATAAATTTAATGGGTCCAAATTTCAGTGCAGCAGAAGCCCAGGTCTACCTAGAACTGCATACATAAAACTTCAGTTTTCACCACAGATCCAGACTGGATTCTGAATTCCATGCAGATTTTGAATTCCATGCAGGCCCGAAGTTCTAACAGGACATACACTTAGTTCATACCCTTCCATTTAAAATTGAATTTTTTAACTGCTCAACGGTTTGTCTGAGTAACTTTCTTTATAACTCTTTATATAAGGGGCAAAACTTCGGGTTGAAATTCTTTTTTGAAAATCAAAGTGAGGTCTGAATGAGGTTTGTAATTCCAACAACTTTATAAATCCAAGTATGCACTTGACAATCACAGCTCCCAGCAGAACATTCCAAGTGCTGAAAATTGAAACCTGGAAGTGTAGTTCTAGGGGACAATTTGGATAGCTCAAAGGAGTTTCATCTTCTTAAATGAGCAAAGACCAAAGCTAATTGGCTTTTGCACCAACACACTTTGCTGCTTGCTAAAAGTCTTAAACTGGATTAAACTAGACTATGATGAGGTGGGAGGACTGATTTTAACAAGGAAAGAGGCTTGTAAAAGAACCCCTCCCTTAATGACATACAGAAGCCATAATCTGATACACTCTACATACAGTCTCCACTCCTACAGCATATTCTACACAGCAGAATAGTTCATATCAAGTATACAAATATATATAGCAAGTTTGAGGCTCTGGATGACAGTACACATGTTTATGAAGCATCTTTAAATCTTTATCAGTGTTACAGGTCAAATTCACTATTTTGTTTTAACATAAAACCCCCCATGTCTTCTCCAAACCATACTGCCGGCCAAGACTATTAAATCAACCACAAAACTGCTGAATGCAGAGAACCTTCATTTACTACCCCTGTCAGCTCTCCCTCCCTTTCATTTTCCCTATAAATACCCACTACTTTTTCAAGCATGAATGTCTACTTGCATTTTCCTTCTTGGTATGCAAGTCTGTTCCCGTTTTCATGGGTGATGTCTATGCATTTCAGTTAAAAAAAAAAAAGTTTCCTTCCTCCCTCAAACCAAAGTCAAGCCCCAATATGATCTGATGCGTTCCAAAGAGTTATGATGGGAAGCCAAGACCAGGGAAGGTTTTGCTGACAAGGGCCTTCAGCCTGTTGCTCTCAGGCTGCACTGCTTTGGTTTCCACTGGCAATCCCTGTTCCCACAGCTCTTGAGTGGATGGACTGCAGGACAGGGACTGGGGGAGCAAAGTCCCTCCAGTGTAACACATGTCCTAGGGTCAGCTGGGATAGAGTTAATTTTTTTCCTAGCAGCTGGTACAGTGTTGTGTTTTGGATTTAGGATAAGAGTACTGTTGATAACACAGTGATGTTTTGGTTGTTGCTGTGTGCTGTCTGCGTTAAGTCAAGGACTTTTCAGTGGCCTCATGTCTGCCAGTGAGGAGGTGGACAAGAAGCTGGGAGGGAGCACAGCCTGGACAGCTAACTGGAACTGACCACAGGGATATGCCATAGGACAGAGTGCCATGCTCAGCACATGGACTCGGGAGAGCTACTGGAAAGGGCTGATCACAGCTCAGGGACAGGCTGGACATCGGTCAGGGGTTGTGACCAAGTGTAGTGTGCTTATTTTTCCTGGGGGTTATTTTTTTATTTACAATTATTATTAGTAGTAATAGTATATTTTACTTTGTTTCGACTACTGAACTGCTCTTATCTCAAGGATGAGTTTTTTTCCTATTCTCCTCCCCATCCCACTGCAGGGGCAGGGATTGTGAGAGCAGATCTGTGGTTCTTGGTTGCCAGCTGGGATTAAACCCCAATAGATCAGGTTTGTTACCCCCTGAGGAACCTCTACATATGTAAATCTATGGGAGCTGATGAGATGCATCCCAGAGTCCTGAGGGAACTGGCTGATGTAGTTGCCAAGACACTCTCCATGATATTTGAAAAGTCATGGCGGTCAGGTGAAGCCCCTGGTGACTGGAGGAAGGGAAACACTGCACCCAGTTTTAAAACAGGGAAAAGAGAGGACCCTGAGAACTACCAACTACCACCCTGTGCCTGGGAATATCCTGGAACAGACCTTCCAGGATGCAATTACCTGAATTACATAACAGCTTCACAGTTCCTGTTTCATCACACTTAGAGGTTTGGGGTGTTTTTAATCAATGCATGAACAGTTCAGTATTAAAAAATACTAAGGTAAGTTGAAGCAGTTATTTCAAATTGGTGATCTTCAAAGAGTTTTTAAGATGAATGGATAAGAGCATCTGGGCAAGAATAGTATCATTAGTTTCTCACTTTAGAGACTGGGAAACAAAATAGAAGCACGTGACTGCAAAGATGAACAGGAATCTAAACTCCTTAGTTTCAGTCCAATCCCTTTATATCAGTCTTTACTGCCACAGCAGAAAAGCCTGTAGGAGAAAATCCTATTTTCATCAGGCAAAAAACCCCCCCCACAAACCAAAAACTGGTGAGGGCTTGAAATCTTCCTCATTCTTTCTAAATACAACAATGTGTCTCACAAAAGCGAATTTGCAAATATGACTTCCTCCTACCAGAGTCACACTGCTACAGCACCCCAGCTTCTGCACTGACTGTCTCCACAGAGCATGACCCCTAACTGGATGGGAGCTGCTGCACCCGGGGCCCGGTGCCCTTACCGATGGAGACGCCGCAGTGGGAGCCGCAGAGGTTGATGTTGCTCTCGGAGATGGCGGCCATGCGGATCTGGTCGAACGCCCGCGTGAAGAAGGTGGCAAAGGTGCTGGCAAATGCAACGGTTCTGTCCCGAGTGGCACAACCCACTGCGATGCTCACCTGGAGCAGGGAGATTGTACAACAACAGTGAGTTCCTCATTTATCACTTGTTTCTGAGACATCGTCTGTGGGAGTTCTTGCCCTCAAAATTTATCAGATTAAAAATGTCTGTGGAGTTCTGCTCCTAATTGTTGGCTTTTCCAACACAGAGAGGAAGCAACTTGCCCTCCCACTGTCTATCCTCCTGCATCTCCTCTGCTCCTTGCTTCAACTGCTAGCTGTTGTTGATTCTTACTGGCAGCCTCTTTCTCTTATCTGCTCCAAACAGCCTTTTACTGAACTTTAAGAATTATCCCCCTCTTTCTTTTCCTGAATCAAAAGCTTACACTTTCAGTCCAAAGGATGTGGTTTTGCTATCTCCAGCAGGCAAAAATTATCATTACTGAGAGGGAATGGATTTACCTGTGTTATTTAGACTGGTATTTAATAAAAGGACTCTTCTTTAGCAAAATGGAAATTAGAACAAGATTCCTAAATTGTTTATTGCTACAATTAGCCCATACATTTATTTGAAAAGCAAGTACGAGAACCCCACTCTATGGAGACTCCCTGCATGGCAACACTAGTCTTTGGCAAAGGCAGGAGGGCAGTTACCATGTTCTGCTCAGCAATGTAGCACTCGATGTAGCGGCTGGGGTGTTCCTTCTTGAAGAGCTCTGAGAAGGTGGAGTTCTTCGTGTCCCCATCCAAAGCAATCACTCGATCATTGGCATGGCCCAGTTTTGCAAGTGCAACCCCGTAAGCTTTGCGTGTAGCCCACTGGGAAAGGAGAACACAGCAAGGCTGTTGGAACTGTCTGTTTCTACAGGCTTTTTTTTTCCTTCCCATTTTGTTTTGCCGTAAGTGTACGAACATACAATCAAAACCAAAATACAGCCAAAGGCGTTTTAAAGGATAGCAGTATCAAAAGTACATATGAGAACAGTGACACACAGAAGAGTAAAAAAAAAAGACAAAAGAAAACCACAATGCAGCATTAGGACACACTGTGTCCTAATGTGCTGGAATCAGCAACTCCCTACCAATCCAGATAGGAAATTTTTAAAACCTTGCTTTCCAATCATGGAAATTCACTGAACTTTGTGGAGTTTCTTTAATTTTAAATGCACATGAATTGATAATAATCACAAAGTGAAGAAGAGTGATTTGTCTCTTCCTATTTTAATATACCATTGCAATACCTAGTGAGTTGATTGTGTCACACTACAGAAGTGGGTGTTTGCCTGCTGAGGTAGGCGGTTGAAATTTTGGGAAGGGATAACACAAAACCTCCTGCCATACATTTAAACAGTCTCACACTTTGAAATATCTGACAGTGAAAAAGAAGGGAATACCTTTTCTCCCACTTTGTAAGTTGGTGGAGATGGCATCTTAATGTTTCTAATATTTACTATAGGTGCATCTTCTTCTGGGAGGGCTGGAGAAAGCTTTTTCTTATTTTGGATTCTGTCATCTATTTCCTGAATGACTTGTTCAGCCATATTTTTTGGAAGGGGCTTTCCATGCCAGCTTTCCTTATCTTCAACACCTGTGTATTTAAAATCACATTACAAGTAAGAAAGGCATAAAAACAATCTAGGCTTTTAGCTGCAGATTTTACCCAGGTAAGTGCAGTGGAGTACGACAGTCTAGTATTGTCTTCCAAGGAAGAAATTCCTTAAACAATTACAATAGTAATCAATTGCCCTAAGACAGACATGTTTAAACACATAAGAGGAATAATTTACTCCAAACTTGTGACAAAATCCCAGTGTCTTCTACTTGAAATTGTTTTTAAATTGGCACCTAACAGACCTGGTCTGTAAGTGTGGCACGAAGCAATCAGTACATCAGTGTGAACACTTCACATGAAATTTCAACAGTTAGGCCTGATTGAACAAACTCAGTTAAGTTTGAAACAACAGTTAACCAAGCTGTGTAATTCAAACAAGACCTGACGTTTTACAGCTTTATTTTAATAGCTTCTGATGACTCTTATCTGTGCACCTGGAACTAACAGCCAAATTACCTCTCTGGTCGATACGCTGCTTTCACTGTGAATAATGAACTTTGCTTGCTTACTCAAAGAAAAGGAATGAAGATATTCACTCCTGTTATTAGTATTTATCTGGTCAGAAAGGCAAACTTGCGGAGTGCTGCTGAAAGCTGGAGCTGAAGAGAATCATGGCAACCCCTGACAACTGAACATGCATTTACTCCACTCCGCGGACACAACGCTCCGTTAGCTGGGACACATCTCGCTTGTAAGAACCATGGTAACTTTCTCAGCAATAATGGTGTTGAGAAGTGCAGAGAGTTTGAAAGACTTTCTGCATCCTACTGCTCAGATGTGCAGGTACACACCTGTCCCCTGCACTACGATATTTACATGAGTCTCACACCACATAAAAATTCCACAAGGATCTAAGAGACACTGTGAAAAAACTGAAACAGCTGCTAAGCTGTAAAATAATTTCTACAGACTACTGTACCCTGTATCTCAATGAATTGCACAGCAGATAAGAATTAAGCTGCAGTATGACCTGGTAGCTGATGTACCCTGTCTCATGCAACTTTGTCAAAGCTGTAGCTACAGCACCCCTCCTTGCTTTCCATGCCTTGGAAAATACTGCCTGTGGAACAGCAGACGCAGCCACCTGCTGCACAGGGAACAGGGAGCTTCTGTGACAAAGTTACTCCCTTCTCAGAGTAGTCTCTGAGAGCCTAGGGATCAAGGGCACGCCAAAAAAGTGGCCCTCCTTTGCTCCTCAATTTGGAAGAGCAAGTCCTACGGTCCAATGTTTCCCCTGTTCCCAGCCACGTTCCAGACTAGAAAAGACTTCTTAAAGCATAACAGCTCAAGAACAGCTGCCAGCAGAGGAAATCCTGCTCTGCAAGGAGGGATCTGTAACAGCCCAGTCCAAGGGGAAGTGCACCTGGCTGGGTAACATGAAGAACCGAGTCACATCTTTGCCTGCTCCCAATGAAGCCTCAGGCATATTGTCCTCCTTAAGAAAAAGCAACAAAGCAAGGAGACAATAGGGTGAAATTCTGAGTTTTCAGATTGTATGAAGGATGATCAAGTCAAAAAGCTGACAGGATACAATGTCTCTCCAATGTATGAAACCTTAAACTTCTTTATATTTTAACAATGGCACCTTTATTGCAGTACCACGCACATATCATACACGTGAGCATGCACAGCAAGAGGTGCTTTATTACCTGATATGCCTTTGCCTTTGTAAGTCTTTGCAATGATGGCTGTTGGCTGGTGTTTGGCCTGGCCAAAGGCTTTGCAAAGCTCCTCCACGCTGTGTCCATCCACGATGATAGCATGCCAGCTAAGAACACAAACAGATCAACTGTTTCTAAAGGGTTTTAGCATGTGACACTCTCTGGGAGTCAGCA
Organism: Pseudotriccus pelzelni; assembly: GCA_035584735.1. Classification (NCBI taxonomy): domain Eukaryota; kingdom Metazoa; phylum Chordata; class Aves; order Passeriformes; family Tyrannidae; genus Pseudotriccus; species Pseudotriccus pelzelni. The sequence goes on along the minus strand of JAWMRA010000023.1, from coordinate 14,217,613 downwards.
ATAACAATAACGAATACTAATGCCATTCCAATGCAGTGTCTTTTTAAGGGACCCAAAGTGTGCGAGAAACACAAACTAGCATTTATTTGATATAAAAAATACCACAGTTGCTTTTTTATAACGCAAAATGAGTCACAGAGGCATCAAGAGCTACGAGCAAAATTCACAGCCCACAGATAACTAAGTTATCCTACATTTCTTCAGATATAATGGCCATTTTTAATCACAAGAGCAAATCAAACATCTAGAAATAAGATAAAAACTGACTAAAAAGGAAAAAAATGCTCCATCTTAATTTGCATGGCTGCTATTGTATATGACAGTTTTTTATCACGGGTTTTGCCTTTACATAGAAATATGAAACTAAACAAAAGCAAATTGTCAAAGAATTCTCATGGTTTCCATGCTGGTTTTTCTGATCTACTTGCTGTGACAGCACATGTGGTCATGCAGTCATAAAATCTGTATTTAGTATGATAAAACCAGTTGTAAGATCCTCTAAAAAATGCATCTGAGTAAGCAGCCCTCTTATTTTTCCTCTAAAGAAAAAATTCAGCAACTTAAAATATTCCTGCTGTACCCATAAAGTCGACCAATATCAGGGATTATGAAAGACCATCTTCTTGGCGATGGCAGCCTTTAGAGCTCAAAGCTCACTTGAACAATTGTGAGAAGCAAATAAAACATACAGTTTGGAATGAGAGATTATCCTGAGCTCCTTCCCCTCACATACCCAAAGGCCTCGCAGCGTTTCTGGTAGATTTCCACGTGGTGCTGCAGAGGAGCGGGGTCACTTTGTCCAAGACGGTTAACATCAAATATGGCAACGAGATTATCCAGCTTGTAAAAGCCAGCAAAGGCCATTGCCTCCCAAACAGAGCCCTCGGATAACTCTCCATCTCCAAGCAGACAATACACTCGATAGCTAGAACAAATTAAAAAAAAAAGAAAATAAATTAAGTTTGATGTGTAAGCACTATTAAATCCAAAAAGCAAAACCCCTCTAAACAATTCAGAGTGAGAATTCACTAGTTTTTTTCTATCCCAAACTCAACTCCCATTGCTCAATGCATTCACCTCAGAGAACATTACATAATCTTAGACAAATCAAATTAAAATACTTCTGAGCTGTTACACATTAGAAAAATAAGATGAGAAATACTGCACGGCCTTCCAAACCTTTGTCTGAAAAAAAATCAAGTCTTAAGCCTCCCATTGCAAGGCTTGACTGAACAGGCCCATTGAACACTGTCACTGTGACTCAGCAGGATCTGAACAATGCAGGAACGGTCACTGGCTCTTCCTCCTTCCTACCATGGACTCTCTGGAAGGACTACCAGCACCCGAATTTCAGGCAACTCTAAACTGTGGACGAATGGTTTAAAGCAAAGTTCAGAATTCAGGAAAAAGATAACCAACATGATATGATTTCATAAACTATTTCTCTAAACACTAAGCCTTTTATTCAGGTAAATCTCAGTTAGCAGGAGCACTGCCTCATCCCTACAGAATTCATCCCCTGCATTTTTCTTCTATTACCACTCTCTTTTTCTGGATGACAAAGCTTTGTAAATGTTTATTACCCACTAAAATTAAAACAGAATAGTAAATTAGACTTCAAAGATATAACTTTAAAACAAAATAATCAGGATGGCTGTTGGAGATTTTTTTCTTTTACCAGGCATTAAGCTCTGAATTTGCTCTGAATCCCACCTGCCTTCAGCTAAATCTGAACTCCTTTCACTGAAGCTGCTCCCCAGTGCTGCACGCAAGACCACCTTTTCCTTTTGTCATGTAAGCACTGCTTAGATTTTTTCCACACGTAGCATCTGTTAAACTCAATTAAAATCAGCAAGTCATCTTTCACAGAAATGATTTCAAGCTAGTGAAGTGTAGGACACATTAACTGGGCAGCCTATGCTCGAATGTACTAGAACTGTCACATAAAATACATCAACTACATCAGGCTATTTTCCTCCTCGCACAGATTGCCTTTAGACATCTTCTTTTCTTGTGCACAAAACAAATGGCAGAAGCAGTCATTTTTGTCTCTGTGGAGTTGCCTTTCTGATAACATTTTGGAGCCCTACTTTATGATCCAATGATGTTATTATTGACCGTAACAGTTCCTTATCTAACGTTCTCCATTATTTGTCATCTGTCTTTGAACAGACACATTTCTGGCTCATGCCTTCCTTCTGAGGGGACACGTCCAGTCTCAACATGGCTATCAGTTACTCTCTGGGAGTCAGAGGCTGTTCCAACAACTTACTGTCTTCTCTACTCAGGGCCATTACCTTGCAATGCTGTCAGGTTACAGCAGGAACACACATATGCACTAATTCTTGTTAACCTTTAAACCCTTGCAGTTTCACTGGCAACAGCTTTGTAATTATCAGGCTAGTAATCTATCACTGAAAACCTGAATTTGAGATCAGATTTGGGAATGGAGAATAGAATAAAGGAGTTTTGGTTTTTTCCTGATGAAGAATATAATTTATTTTCACAAAAATTTCCCACTGAAGGCTTATAATTGTAAAATAAGAAGATGGAATTACCTGGCTCTGTCAAAGAACTTGCCAGTGTATGCCATTCCACATGCAGCACCAAGACCCTGCCCGAGGGATCCAGTAGCCACATCAGTGAATGCTTGTCTCTGAGAATAAGAAGAGAACAATTACTTTACAGTTAAGAAACAGAGGAACTAAATTCCAGTGCTAGAAGATGGTTCAACACACATCAAAATGCAGCTTCTCAGCCATAACAACATAGAAGTCTCTCTAAATCTTGCCCAGAAACCCTTGTCTCCCTGCAATGCATGTACCTTGATGGTCAGTGCCACGAACTAACCAGGCTCTCCCAGAGGGAATGGTAACTATGGCCCACGAGTTTCTCAGCTATGCTTCAGATGGCAGCAGTTAAGAATTGATGATTTTGTGTAAAAAAGGATCAACTTTCTTCAAGGGAAAAAACTGGCTGAGAATGGAACGACCGGTGAGGTTACAAAACTGGATGTAAAATCTTGAAATACCTCAAAGCTGCTTAAAGGGCAAGTAAAGCCTGGATGGAACTTTACATAAGCCTTTTTTAAAATGGAAAATATTGGCATGCAGGACTGGGGGGAACTTTACTACAACATAAAGGTCATTTTTACATGTTCACTCAAACACAGACACCAGTTCACTTGTGAAGCCATAAACATCCCTCTTAAAAGTCTTTATCTTTCCTGTACTGTACAACTGGCAATGAGGAATTGCCATAAAATACATGCTCTTATTGTTTCGCAGAAAACATCATTTTATATCAAAGGTTACAAGCACTCACTGGAACTGGGTGTCCTTCTAGGACAGAATCAATTTTCCTCAAGTTCAATAATTCTGCTTCTTGTAGAAATCCAGCCTCTGCCCAAACAGAATACAAAATTGGTGCTGCGTGACCCTAGGGAGAAACAGAAATTTTAAACAAAGCACAAGTTTCACAATTTCCTAGGATTGACACAAAACTCTACAAAGCTGACAAACCCTGGAATCAGGTTCTTGTGTCCATTAAGAAAACACTGAATCATAAAACACTTTTACAGCACAACATTCACACTAATGCTTGTTTCCAAGTTTCCCACACCCCTGTTTAGAGCATCCCAGATCAATGAGCAAGTGTTATCCCCCTAGAACTTCTTCAGTGTACTCAGGTAAGATGCAGTGAGTGACAACAGGCAAAGTTTTAAGCTTTATACCCTCAGACCCTTGTGGCCAGGTCCAACAGGATAACTCTAAAGCAGCAGTCATCTTCCACCCTGGAGCCATCAGGAGTCAGAAGAGCATGCAGAGGTTTGAAGCCATTTAGCAACTCTGGGCAGAGACCCTGATTAATCAGAGAGGTAAAGCAAACATGAAGAAGCAACTCTCAGTGCTTTTACCCCCTCAGTATCAGCTGCTTGCTTCTTACCCAATTCCTTATTTCAGAATGGGCATCAGAAGTGGCAACAGTTGTTATTTCCAGTGCCAGGACATACAGTGATGGGCTACACAGCACTGCTCTGAGCCCCACATGACAAATTCTGTCTCTAAGATGAAACCTGCCTCAGTGGAGCACTTCATGTGCCATGTTTTACATTGTTATGCTTTCTGAAGGCCCCTCACCTGCCTTAATGTCATATGATCAAAATGCCCCTGCAGTTATTTCTAAGGGCACAAAGTTGAAAGAGGATATATAAACATTAACAGCCAGCCCAGATATGAGGTTTAGAGTTTTCTAAGCCACAGTGACTTCAGAAGGAGCACTGACTTTAATATCATCCTGGCATAGTAGGAATGCAAACTACTCACTAACTGCCCTGTTTCACATAATGCTCCCTGAGAAGCTGGCAGGAATTAGTGCCCACTGGGACGTGGCTGCAGGCAGAACAGCAGGGCTGCAGTTAACAAGGACAGCACAGGAGCCGACTGCCTCATTAGAAAATTGGTTATGCCAAAATAAAACAGACCTTAATGTATCCTGATAGATTTTATAGACAGCATAATAACTTTTATTACTTAGCATTAGAACAACAGTGAAGACTTATCAAGAAACTTTATACAGACGCTTTCAAACCATCTTTAAGTTATGCTATATCTTAATTCAACTTTTATCTGTCTTTCTGAAGCAGACCAATTCCAAGCTGTCAACTATTTCCAACAGATTTCTGTGCAGATGCAAGTGTAAGTAAGCACAAGTCAAGGAAGACCAGTCAACTTAATCTACAAACAGGCAGCTCTTTCCTAGCAGAGTGAACAGGATCACAAAACAGTTATTATTTACCTTTGAAAGAACAAACCGGTCGTTGCTGGCATTTCTGGGGTCTTGCACTTTGTACCTCATGGTATGGAAAAACAGCACAGACATAATCTCTGCTGCACTGCAACATGATGTAGGGTGGCTACAAATCAAGAAGACCCAAGATTACCACTTCTTGTTATTGTTTGCTCAGGCCCACATCTTTAAAATATTGCTTTACCAGTCCCCAACTCCTCAGAATTAAAATATACAATCTGAAGTGTTTGAAAACCCATCCCATCTGCCATTCCCCCAGTGCAAATTAGTTGTACTTTGAGACAAAGGGAGCCTCTTATCTAGTTGAAGTGGATGTTCAATCTAGACCCTGCTGACAGCTCAAGGACATATCTTTTAGAGCTCTCTGTTCTCCTCCATGCCAAGGACCACCACCCTGAGGGGTGACCATGAAGCACAGGAACCTGTACAACCCTGGGCCTGAAATCAGACTCCACGAATTTTTCCAGTAGAAGTTCACATGAATGCAGAGTAAACCAGGGCAGCTTTCCATGGTACTTGAGCCACTCACTGAGTAAAGGCATTAAAAGTGTGGCACCAGGACTTGTTCAGGCCCTGATGCACAGGCAGGGATTGGTAACACCAGATTAACTTTTGCAGCAAGTTCTGGAACATTTATCATTGTATAACGTTGGAACCATTTCATTTTATCGTGTTAGAACTGACAGAATTAAAATTCTGATTTCTAAAGAGGGCATTAAATAATGCAACTCTTGTATTTCATCTTCTACTGAAACTGGATACAGAAATTTACTGTCTCCAGTAAACACCCAGATACACATTGTAAAATACTACCTTGCTTAATCTCTGGCTAACAGAAGAACCAACATTTTCTACATTTATATCTCTATCACTTTTAAATATGGTACTAGTTGGTTCATCAAACATTTATAAGTAGCTGTGATTCTGTGATATGGGATAGTCTCTCCCACTGAACTACCTGGGGTAACATTTGGAACATTCTTCAACAGCAGCACAAATTAATACTTCACCTACAACTTGCCTTAGAAATACACAGGCCCATTGCAGAGGCAACTGTGCCATAAAGTACCAACAAGCAAATACAGAACTCCCTGAAAAGGGTTATTTCAAGTGACAAATAATGAGTTACATGTTTCATTTGAAGCGCAACAGAAGGGCACATAATTACTTTTATTTATCTACATTACTGTAATTTAAATATTGATCACTGTTGTTATGCACCTGGAAGGGATGGCACTACTTGACCACTTGAGTGCACCAGCCTTGGCTTTTCACTTGCAATAAAGCTTAAAAGGAATTAGGAGGCTCTTTAAAGATCTTTATTAAATGTGGAAAGTAGCATTTTTCATATTTTACTGGTGTAAATAGGATCGTTTTGGACATCAGTCGTTGCTACTGAAGTACAGGAAAGTAGATGCTAAATATTAAGAAGGCTGAAAATAACTTGCAGTTCCATCTCACTTTCTCTTCTACCAACATTTATTTTTCATCTTTAACACAATATTCTTAAAATATTTGACCGTACTTATAAAAAAGGATGAACTTACTATGAAAGTGTCACATTTCGTGTCCCACATGTACATTACCATGCATGTTAGGATTAGACAACACTTTCACTAGAACTTTAATCAGAATATTCTTTTGATAGTAATAAACCTTCCCTCCCAATATCCCCAACAGTGCTGTAATAAGAGAATATAAACATGCAAAACACTAGCAAAATACGAATTATGGTTAGTGTCCATCCCTTAGTAAGTACTCACACAGGGAACCAAAAGAATTAGCTTTAAACCATGGTTCAAACATATTAGTACATATTTACATATTTGAGTTAATCAAGAAGCCTTACATGCTTGTTTAAAGCTTTCATTCCTTTAATTTTATTAACTTTATACTTAACCATACTTCTATGAACTCCTGGTCTTGGTAAAAAAAGTTTTAAACCACCTAAAATGGTAGCGCATGGAAATAAAAAGTAGAAAAATTTAATAAATTACCTGAAAATTAGGAAAAAAAATCTTGTTAAAGCTACAGGTAATAACATTAATTCCTACTATCAGATATAACCAAAAACTTAACTGCTTATCAGATGTCAGAAATCACTGTAAAAATCAACTACATCCTGATGGATGAACAACCCAGAACCTCGTGGTGCTGGTCCCATCACTGCTCTTCTGTGACAGGTTCTACTGAAGCCTTAACTTTGAAATACAGCCCTTTAGAAGGAAACCAAACTGAAGTCCATTAGGACACTGAAATCCTGGATCCACACAAACCAAGAGTAAAATGATTACTTCGAAAAAGTAGTTTTGTAGGTGTTTTTTATTACTCTGCATCAACTATCTCCATCTACACATGTCCACATTTCAACTAAAAAGGACAGTGGTGGAAAGTTAAAATGGAACACCGAGTCCAAGAGAAAAGCTAAAAAATCGAAGAAAAACTAATCTGCAACAAGTGGTCACACCACAGGTTATGAAACTTAACTGCCTCTAAAGAAACTCTTGCAACTTCCACTTTTAAGAATGTAACCATCCACCTCTAGGATGCCAAGGCACTGTTTCAAAACTGTAAAAGTTTATCATCAGCTACAGAAGAGACTCTACTCGTTTTGACGGAAATGTCTGCACTACTTATCTAAAAAAAAAACCTCCTTCCACGCCCCAAAGCAAGTATGTTCAATCCTTACAACTCACTCAATCAAATTTTTTGCCCACGTAAGTCATTTTAAACACAAACTTTTCTTCCAGTTCACTGAATTTTTCCACCACAGCTGGTGAAGCACTCAAAGTGATGTGTTTGAGCAACTTCAGGATCAGACCGACTTTGCTCTTGTCCAGGCAAAGGCTGTACTTTCTTTAACAAAAGGTAGAACAAGTAAAGGCTGCGAGAACTGGTGTGTCAGATCTACCACAGCACCACTTGTGTTGCAATTCACGCCACATTTTACAGAAATTACTTCCTTGAAAGTAGTAGGCAGGTCCTGTTTTGTCTGAAGTGCTTTTATTACAAGTATTTCCTTCAGCTTTTACAAACTACACCTTCAACAAACACAAATTTCCTTACCAAAGTCAAAGCAAGCGCAACGATTTATTTTTTTAATTAACTGCAAGCTTCTATTTAAGTTGCACTCAAACATCTTTCCATATTCTTGGTACACACCAGCAATTTAGGCAAAATGTCCTGTCTCATTCAATTTTTGGGAAACATATTCATAATGTATAGATGTTTCAGAAGTATGTGTGCTCCATAAGTATGTCTAACTCCACAACAGACTGACTTTTAGGCATGTTACTACACCATCATCTTGGCAATCAAATCTTATTAAGAAAATACATGACTTGCCAACAGAACCTTCCCTCCAGAGCCCATCTTTCATAATCTGCTCGTTATCAGGTTGTGTAATAATTTCAGACTATACAACTCCAGTGGCAGAATAAACCAGAGGGATTAATGAAATGCCTTTGTGCAAGAAGGACTCCGTATTGTAGCACACATGAACCGGGAACAAAAAGCTTGAAAAAAAATACTGTCTCTTCATCAGTATGGTGGGAATGGTTTTACTGCTGAATTCTATGGACCACAGAAGAGAAGCAGAGTCTGTAGCATGGACCTTATTCTTCAACAGCATGTCAGACAAACCAGAGAAATAATTTTATCTGTCGATAAGACAAGTAATACCACACATCCCTGGGCCTGCCTAACATACATACCAGAAACTCAGTACTGAAGCCCAAGCTGTACTAAGCAGATTTAGCACAATTTTTCTTACCTACAGTTTCACACAGGCTTGTGCAATAATGCCTGTACGCTGCAGCTTTGAAACAAATCAAGAAGTAAAAGAGCAGTTGTTCGGTATCCTGCACTTCTCCCTCCAGACTGGACCCAACAAACCCACTCCCACGGAGGCCGAGATGTTTCCCGCGTCCCAATACCCCATTTCACAGGAAGAACCACAGCAGCACTTTCATTCGCTGTCCACAAACGGAACGAGTAAAGTTCAGTTTCTCTGCTTCCAGAGCCATGTGAGGCAGCTCATGCCAGGCACAGGGTGGAGACTGAAACGCAATTCAAAGAAGCTTTATGCTGTTTTACACACCACCCTTCTCCACACGAACCGCAGCATCCAAGAGATTCCTGCAGACTTTAAATTTTATTTTTTTTTAAGCACTGCAGCCAGTTTCAAAGAGGTCCAAAGGAGGAAATTGCAACAAGATGAAATATGTTAAAAAAAAAGGCCAGCACTTTATATGGAGGCACTGAAATATATTATTCAAACAGAAAAAATGGCTTTAATTTTACATGAGTAAAAGCGGGTTGTTTGCAGAGATTTTTTTCCATAGGTAAAGCACGATCAAAGGAAGGATAACCCTGGAATCTGCACACATCAGAGCCCACACTAAATCCTGTCCAGAGGCCTGAATAAGCTGCCCATTGGAGACCGCGGGCATGGCACAGATAATCCCACTTGGGCTCACTTGAAATTCTGTGCAGAATTAGTTCCAACTGACGGGCACGCAATGAAAAAGAAGCCGCTTGCGCCTCGGGCACAAATTCTTTGGTTTCCAGTCCTGCACCAACTTAGCATTCCCGGCCTCTCTCGCAGTCACAACACCCGCGGGCAGCGGCGCCCGGCGCGGCCCCCGGCCCCGGCCGCCATTTCCAGATGTGCCGCATCCACGGGCGCGGGGGGTGCGGAGGGTGCGGGGCTGTGGCCGGGTCACCCCCGCCCCGCTCCCGCGGGCGGCACGGCCGGGCCCGCAGCATCCCCGCGCCGCGGGAGCGGGGCCTCTGCCGCCAGCACACCGGGGCGCGCCCCGGCCCCTCCCAGCCCCGGCCCCAGCCCGGATGCAGCCCCGGGATGCGGGAGCGCGGCTCCGGCGTGCGGCCGGGGCTCTGCCCGCCCGCCTCCCTCCTCCCCTCACTCACCCGGAGCCGGCCGCGGTCGTGGCCTTGATGGAGCTGATGCGGAGCCGGTTGGCCGTGTCCTTCAGCGCCTGCAGCGTCTGCTGGTCGGGCTTGTGGTAATCCTCCATGGGGGCGAGGCGGGAGGGCCGCGGCGGCGCCAGCTGCACGTTCCCGGGTTGGGGGGAAACACAGAGGGAAAAAGGCCGGTAATGCCCACGGGACGGGCAGGTTTCGCCTCTGCTCCCTGTGGTGCCACAGCCCGGGAGGAAATCTCCAGGGGGGGCAGAAA
>JAWMRA010000023.1:14166896-14207128 GCA_035584735.1 Pseudotriccus pelzelni | reverse complement strand
CGGGGCGGAGAGAGGAGCGAGGGGCGGCCCCTCCCGCCTCCCGCCCCCCGGCCGGGCCCGCCCGCGGGAGGGGCAGGACGGGCCGGGCCGCCCGCGGCGCTGCTCGAGCTCGGCGGCTCCGCCGGGCCCGGCCCCGGCCGCCATTTGGCTCGTGCCGGCGGGGCGGGCTGAGGGGGCGCTGAGGGCGCTGCTGTGTGAGGGCTCCGCCACTCACAGAACCACAGGCTCGGTCGGGTTTGGAAGCGACCTCTGGAGATCACCCAGTCCCAGGCAGGGTCACCTGGAGCCGGTGACACAGGAGCGGGTCCGCGTGCATTTTTGATGTCTCTGGAGAGGGAGACTCCCTGGGCAGCCGGTTCCCGTGCGCTGCCACCCTCAGTGTAAAGTTCTTCCTCATCTTGAGGTGGAACTTTCTGTATTTTAGTTTATGGCCATTGCTACTCGTCCTGTTGCCGGGCACCACTGAAAAGAGTGTGGCACCATCCTCTTGGCACCCACCTTTGAGGTACTTACTGATGGGATTCCCTCAGTCCTCTCCAGACCAAACAAGCCCAGCTCCTGCAATCTCTCCTCATAAGAGAAATGCTCCAGACCCCTCATCATGTTTGCGATCTCTGCTGGACCCTCTCCAGGAGCCATTTGTCTCTTGTGCTGAGGAGCCCAGAACTGACTCCAGGTCTGCCTCACTAGGGCCAAGTGGAGGGGCAGGATCAGCTCCTTCAACCTCTTCAATTCAACACCTGTTCAATAAAACTGTTGCTGAGGGTCTGTTCCTATCTGTAAAAGAATGTTCGTACCATCCCACACGTTAAGAGTGACCTGTTTCCTCCACACAGTCTGGAGAAACAGTAGCAGACTTACCCCGTGTGGTTTCCTTCCAGGAAATAACTCATATTTCCATAATATGTGTTAAAAAATGTGACAAATATGGAGTCTTTTGCATAAAATATTGCAGCAAATACATTTTCTCTAGCAATTCTGAATGCTGTGTGATTAAAGGTACAGGCTTAACTAGGCAAGTTAAATATTTCATATTTGTTCTAGAAAGGTTGAGCAGCACTAGAGGTCACAGTCTAAACCCCCCAAAAATTTAAACAGACAACAACAAAAAATACTTCAGATCTTGCTTATGAAACCTGGTATTCCTGCACTGCACTTTTCTATTTCAGTGTACTGTCCACTGGTATTTGTCCTAGAAGCTGTACTGTATTGATTTAAAAATATTAATATATTTTAAATTTTGTTTTAAATGTAAACAGTTACATGTAGTGAACTAATGCTATCATCATCTAATTTCAGGAGACACTGAAATGCTGACATTGAAAAATCTACACTTTCATCTTCCAAACTGCAGACCTTGGGTTTCAGCAACAGAAGAAACCACCTCGATGTGCAGAGCATCCAGCCACGCTCACTTGGCAAACTGCCACTAAGAAGTAACATGTGAAACTCTTAGCAAGGTAAGCGATAAAACTTTTTTCCCTAAACTAACCAATTTATTAGAAGAAATAAAAGCAGACACCACTCCCTTAGCTTAACTGCTTTCTTAGACTGTTTCATCAGTTGTCTTTTTAAAAGTCCTTTTAATAAAATACTTCAGAAGGAAAACTAGACTGGAAATAGGCTACATGCCAGGAAGGAAAAAATGGAGCCAAACAACCAGCCTTGACAGTAGCAAAGTGCAGAGTTCATTCTAGAGAGCACTATACAAAGGTTAACTGCTGCAACTGCCATTTGCTGTGCTCCAGTCTATATCCAACTTTACAATAATTAGGTAGGCCAGCTACTTTTGTTTGTTTGTTTGTTTGGCAGAACTAGTTACCCAAATCTTTTAGTTTCAGTAATAACACTCTGAAATGATGTGACAATAAAACTGGAATATGGAAGAGCCTGATGAAATCACATAGGCTGTGGTTTAAGTTCAGGAACTCTGGTTTAAATTTAAGAACTCTGAAGACATGGCCTACAGTGCCAAGAACTTCCAAAGGCAGAGCAATGCCAAGAATATAGTCAGTAAGGGACTGTGAAAGACCTCAAGAGTTGCAAGTAGCATCTACAAGGGAATTACTGATTTAAGGCTCCTCCTTTGCAGATTTTCATTTATAAAATCTACCTTAACTATTGGCAAGGTAATAGTAAATTCAAACCTAAGTTCCCTGTAAAAGATCCTTAACTGAACCTTACATGTGCTATACACCAGCAAATACCTGGATCTGGTGGTGCCATGGCCTCAGTTAGGCCTAAAACCAGACTAATCTTGTAGAGTGAGGGTTACCAACTTCGCTGTGCAACTTGCTCAGAGAAGACTCAGCCAGTCTTTCTCAAAGCAACAGCACACTTGATTCTGGCTGCAGCCATATGGTCAGAAGGTAAGTCTAAGGTAGCTTGAGCCACAAGTACTATCCTGGATTGAGGCTCCTGATCATTCCTTGCTCACAGTGCTTTGGTTTTCCCTGCTGAGCAGTCCCGTAGCTCATGAACTGGATTCCTTTCAAATAAAGATGAAACAGAAGAATTAGTCTGAGAAAGCAGCTAATGCAGCCCAGCTGTTAATGAATATTCAGTCCAGCAAGCCAGACAAGAGCTCGTCTGCAGCAGAATTCAAACACATACAGTGCAGATGGGGAGTCCTCAGCATTTTCTCATGTGTTCTCTAGACCTGCTCTACTGGAATCTCCCATCTGCTGATGTAGTCGAAGCCACAAAACCATTTTAGCAGCACAGCAGCATTTAGTAGCTTGAGCTCTGCTCCATGCTCGTTGATCAAGGGCAGCTGTTAAAATGCTGCCTGTGCCAGGGAAGTAAGTGACAATTTCTGTATCACCCCTGCTGCTTAAACACTGTTCTTTAGACATTTGGCTCAACCATCATCTCAGTGACATGGAGTTCTCCATGTCAGTTGAGTGAGGTTAGGCAGGATAATTTGGTCTTCCCTAATCAGTGATTTAGAAGAGGTGCATAAATTCTTCAAATGAGGCCAAATGTAAGTGAAATCATGGTTATGATGCCAAACTCCACAGTATTTTGCATTGACTGAAGATACTTCAGGAAAACATGGCTGTACACTGAATTTCAGCTGCAGAAAATAAGTTTCAAAAAACTTCCTAAACACATTTGCATCAGAAAACAAAAAGCTTATTTTAGAGCTATGAGTACTTCATGTTTCTGGTTGGCTGGTATTCTATAAATGCAAGAGAAAAATATCATAATGGCATGAGAACAATCAAGTAATTGCTACACAAAGTGTTTGCTTCTAATCGATTAATTTACTCTCTGTTTTCTGTCTATTCAGTATGATTAGGAAGTCAGCACTGCCAGGCTGTTACTATTTCTTTCTGCATACATCATTGCCAGTGGTAAAGTGATAAAATAGTGAACTGAAACAGAGTTCAGTCACTTCCTGCTCCTTAGTCAATGTCCTTTGTTTTGTCTCACAATTCTTTGAAATATACACTGGTCAGATCACAGCTTCACTTCTGACTTTACTGGGCCAGGCTGATTCCATTCTTGGATGAAGATTAAAGCCTGTGATCAAGTCTCTGTGGTTACAGTGAAGATGCTTTTGAGCCTTCCTTGTAAGGCTGGCTCCCTAACAAACTGTCTCTCCTAGCAATAGCAGTCTTAATAAGTGCCTTCTCAGGCTGGACATACGGTGCTTTCTTGTTTCCCTCCTGTAAAAAGTAAGGGGACTGATCTGGATCAGACCAGTATGACTAAGGCTCACAACTTCCTTTGTTTCCTCCATTGTTATCTGGATGGTAGAAAGACTTTAAGATAGACTTAGCTTAGATAATGTCATTGGGAGATTACTGCCCACAACTCACCCTGTTTTCCCTGAATCCTTGTGCCGCATCACCGAGTGCTTATTATGGTACTGTGTTGTTAGAACAGCAGCTCAAGCATACGCAGGATGAAATTCCACCTTGTGTCACTGCTTCCACTTTGATCTACTGAAGAGGCATGTTATTTCTGCAACTCTGACTAAGTGTGATGGACTGTAAAGCAATAGCTAAAGTCATGGTATACATTGCATACAACAGTCAACATTTCTTCCACATTCCTGGGATTTGCGCCTGAAACCACATACAACATGATATAAAACAAGGATGCAAATGTATGGACAAACAGTCTTGCTTCAGAACATACAGTCACGTCTCGTTAGCTTCAGTATTAACTACTAGACTAGACAGCTTATTAAATACATACACAGGGTAACTGGGTTTTTCCATCCCTTCCTCCACGTTTCAGTGGCAGGGCATTATTGTGCAGCAGAAGCATGAAAGCTCAGCTATGACTGTCATTTGCTGAGATACTGCAAAAATGCATTGCTGACATAAGTACATGCAACCCTGTTTACCAGAGCAGGAGCTGCATGCTCTGGGCACTGCTGGAATTCAGGCCAGTTGGCTACCAAGGGGCTCTGCGCCCAATTTCACCTTAAAAGCTGTTCTCAAAAGAAATTCCCACACCCAGGTCATGTAAGAGCTCATCACTACAAAATCCAAACAGTAGTGAGTAAAGAAAATGTGTGGAGGCGTGGGAAGGGACCAACAGGCTGTGCAATTGCAGTTTAAGCACTGTACGGATTCCAAACTGAGCTGGAATCTGCCAGTCACTGCTGTCCTGAACATCTCTGTACAGTGCACGGGGTTTCATTCCATTTGCAGGGTACCTTAAAAGAGAGAAGTTATGTGGTGGAACTCCAATCACTGTAGCCTGGTGGATGGGAATGCAATATATTCTCAGACCAAATCTGGTGCTGCCACTTTTCCAGAGATTCAGTCCATACTGTCACATCTTCCTCCAAATAAATTCTGTCCTTTCATCAGCAATAGCAAGTGTTTTTAGATAAGCACAAGTGCACACTCAAGTAAACACCCTGGGAAAAGAATATTCAGCAGGCTGTGAAATAATGATCAGCTCCGCAGTTCCCATTGGAGCACGAAAAACACTCTAAACATCCTTTAGTTGCCGTAGAACAGCAGTTTGTGCTACACAGGCTACAAACAGCTATAACCATCAACCTGGAAAATGCAAGGTTCTCATGCAGCACCTGATCCACAAACACCCAGGCGGGGAAATCAATGCGCCTTTCAGGTCTGTAAGAGCAAGATACAAGAAAAAGATACATACAAGCAATATATATTGATAGTTCAACTCATCTAAAACCTTCTCAGATACAGCTGGCAAAGTAATCTGGAAAAGGAAGAACGTTTACGAAAAGCTCATTAACAGAACAACCATTTTTGAGTTACAGGCAAACTCTGGATAAAAATAATTTTAAACCAGTCATTTTTATGTTGCCTCTAAGTAAAACGTCATTTACTAAAAAAAAAAAAAGACTGGAAAACAAACGAAAAATTGGAAAGTTTCCAAAATATTATGACAATTTTATGACAATCTGAAAAATGTCCAGATTAAACTAAATCGGCCAAATAATTTGAGACAAGTTTTATACAATGAGACTTTTTTAATCTCTACCTAACATGTAGCTTGTCAGAGAAAAATCAAGTCATTGCATGTCTCACAATTGAAGGGAACTCCCTGTGACTGGTTTTGGTAATTGCTCTGCTATTTGACAATACTTAGGAAAGCTTTTCTGCCAGCAGTGCAAGAAAATGACACTATTTAAATTGAAGTTTGTAATGCCAATATTACAGTATTTCGGGGTATTTGAATTGGTTTACTATAATCACCGAATAATATTTTTACAACATTTTTAAGATTTACAATCTGACTTTTCACTTGTTGCAGTTTTTTCCTATTATCTGTTAAGATAAATATGAAACACTTATGCAATAGGAGTTTGAGGCAATTGCCTGCAGCTGTGCTTGAAAGACCTCCTGAATACATAGATGTTCCAAAGTTACTGCATCATATCTGCTTTTTCTATTTGATTCTTAATTCAAGTTCCATAACACTCTTCAAACAAGCTGAGAGATTAGTCTCTTAAGCCTTGGTTTAAATGAATGTCTGTATTCAAATAACTGAATTGGGCAAAATTAAAAGAATAAAGTTACCAACAACAACTTGTGCTAAGAGAAATCTCCCAAAACAGCAATACTTTCATAGGCTGTGTAAATTTAGAGAGCTATAATGACCGAATAAAACAGGATTTATTTGTGCTGTAATGCATATGGAAAGAAAGTGAAAAAAATTTTCTTCAGCTTGACCTCTGCAACACAACAGGCTTTGACTGTTCTTCCCCTTTGAAAGAACAGTTGCATTAGAAGCCCTTCAAGAAGCAAATGGTTCAAGAAAGGATGAGATGGACTGATGCCAAAGCATTCTCTCATTATGCAGACCATTATGCATCACCAGAACATCCTTCCACATGCAAAACACAGTGGCTTCAGTTAGATGTGGAACAGATTGTTCAGCTCATCTTCAGTAATAACATTATTTAGCTGCTAATGAATTGTGAAAAAAAATAATCTCCAGTTCCTGTGCAGCACAGCATCAAGAATTGTAAGAAATTACACGTACTGCATGGGAACAGACATAGATGCAGTATCAAGCTTTTTTATCTAAAATGAAGTAACAGATAAAGCTACATCACAGGCCCAGGCTCAGGCACTACCTAGTATGAATCTTCATTACTTTCCCATCCTTCTTTTATCTTAGCAGTTTCCCCTCAGACAACTACCCTCATACCTGCAGAATACTAATTTATTTTCAAACCTCTGTCAAAAGTAGTGCATGTGTTTCTAACCAAACCTTTGGGATTTCTGTTCAGGCTTCTGTTGTGGCAGGATTTTCCTATTAAACCACTGGAAAGCAGAGATCTCTGTTTATAATGAGTGCCCTGTGCCTTCCATCCTGAATATTACATCAGGAGCAGGGCTTGCTGTAAACCACAACAGACTCCAGACACATCCAAATCCTTCAGGCTTGAAGTGCACCCTTGTATCTCAATTCTTGCGTGAGTTTAAGATAGCAGAAGCTTCCTTTACAGCAGTTTTGTTACATGGGAGAACTGTGTCCCCAGAGAACAGAAGTTTATTTATTTTATGCTTAAAAAGTAAACTAGAGAGGGCACTTAGCATCATCCCTAAATCTCAGAGAAAGCTGGATAACCTGCTGAGCCTCTCCCATTCCTCTTCCGAACCACAAGAAGTAGAGCAGGATGTGCAAGTCATATGCTCTCTAAATAAAGGCCACATAGAGTTTTGCATACAGGAGATCTTTGCTCTGTAGATGTTCTTAAAGCTTCTTGACTTATTTATGAGGAGAAAAGAAACTTGTGCATTTACATCACATACCTGCGTGTTTCCAAGGAAGGCCTGAGGGCAAGTACTTTCATTTCAGCCAGCATATAAAGCTCATCCTTTTGTGGTTGTATTTCCCAAGGTTGGTTTTATAAAATGAAGCTTCTTGAATTTTAAAGAATGGATTATGGCAGAAATATTTTTAAAGGTCTATTTAAAATGAAAGACAAAATGCAACTAGGTATGAGCAGCTTCATTCTTTATAGCAGATTTTAAGCTGCAATGTGAGGCCATCAAGCAGAGACAAAAATTAGGTACTGCTGTGAATCAGCCAATCCCATTATGCTGCTTCATTACCAGAGGTTAAAAAACCCTTAGCAGGGAAGTTGTGCCTCCCCAGTCATTTTTAACACGCCCTGAAATATTCTGAATTCTTACAGGCAATCCACATTTGAGCTTTGAGAATACCTAAAGATGTCTAGCAGTACAGAAACAAAAGTGTAATTCAGATTCTTCTGTGCTTCAGGAAATACCTTCATAGGCCATACTTGTGTCTGTACAATACTCCCTTTCATATTTACTTACACTCTTTTGCTGTTCTTTCCCTTGTTCTCTTCTCAGGAATCTTCTATCCACTGGTTCTTCCCTTTTGTTTTATTGCAAGTGCCCTTTCAAAATGCAGCAACTGATAAAAATATCTCTTCACTGCCCTCTTTTCTCGGTGCTTTTTGAGCCTAATTAGGAGTGTCATATGAAGAAGGATTCTAAGAAGATGTGAAAAATGGTTGCATAACTCCAAGGAGGAGCTTTACAGTTAAGGGCCCCATTTCAGTTACAGGTCTATCACTGCACTTTAACTCTCCTAAATTAGTAGGTCAGTGCAAAAGTAAATCCCTAAATCAAAACTTGGAAGAGAGAAAAAAAGCTGATTCACAGTTGTAGTTGGGTGAAGATAGAAGAAAAAATTTCCACTATTGGGCACTGAAAATGTCTTTCAAAGTTGCTTAACATTCCTTATAATTTTAATACTTTGGTTAGAAAACTAAAGTAAAATTTACCTCAGCCATACTAAAGCTATTCAGTGATTTGAAGGCATCCTGTTCAAAAATGAAGAAAAGCTTCATGAATAAGAGGTGTCTTTCTGTACTCCTGTTAACCCGACCCAGTACCTTGTATACTGAGCAGGAAGTATCGTTGAATCCTTACCAGATACATCAGTCCACTGACTTCAGTTAATGGCCCATAAACATGAGCTACAACTTATTTCATTCTGCAAGCCTGCAAATAAAATCTGAGTTTTAGGGGATGAGCTTTAGGAAGCCTAACGCTTGCACCCTGGTTCTGCCCAGTGCATATCACCATCATAGCAGGGATTGACTCTTCTCTCAGGCACTTTCACAAAACACAACTGTAGAGCACACAGGATCAAGAGAGAAAAGGCCAGGAAGAGTTTGGTCTGCATAAACTTTCTGTACAGTGCCTGGTTTAGCTGGAGCTACACATACAAATTCAGAAGTGTTACCTTCTTTCCAAACCAAAGGGGAGCATTCACGTGAATAACAGTGAAGAGGAACACCTGGATCCAGAGAAGACAAAGATTAACAGCATCAACAATGAAATATTCTTGCTACTGACCAAACAGGCAACACACTTAACATAGAATTTAAATCTTGATTCTAGAATTTAAAGCTTGATTCTAAGCTGGTTCCACTTTTCCCTCAGTTACCTTACAGTAAATCCCATGACTTCTGTACTCGTAGTCTTCTATTAGAAGAATCTGCTTTTGGATATAGTGCAGGAATCAGTTCAGCACGAACCGTTAGAGCATTACGCACATTCTCTGGTGGCCTCCCCTGCTGGATATGCCCCACAATCCCAGCTCCTACGGGTAGTTAGAATTGGAATAAGCATCTATCTAAGATTAAGGGACTTAGGGATAAGGTTTTGTTTCATTTCAGTATGATTTCAGCAGAAGTTCTGCTATGGATTTCCTCATCAGCTTCCCAGTCTGACTTTGTGAAATTTGGATTGATCAGTTGCATAATATCAGATGCAGCAAGAGGACAACTGCAATTTCCATTGTATTGGATCAAAGACCAACTCTGGACTGAGCATCCTATGCCATCTGTATGGATGAGGGGGATACCATAAAAAAGTTGTAAGGAAAGGCACTAAACCCAGTTACAGCTGTACTTACGACAGTGAATTTGTAGCTGCATTTCTTACTGTGAAAGGAAACGTATCTGTTTAGCAAATTCAAACCACAAGCCTGCTGACAGCAATGCAGAAGCTGTTACAAGTGACAGGGGCTATTCCCAACTGTCCCTCAAGCAGGCAGGTTGCACTTCCTTAGCAGACAAATGCAAATTGGTTCTACCCCAGTATGGAGTAAGGAATTCGAGTTTCTCCTGTGGAAAATATTAACCCTAAACAGAAAACAGAACCTTCCACCAGGCTAATAGGACCCTAGAAATAAAAGGAAACATCACAAGATTTTAGGAGGTGCTGAAACATTTGTTTTGAAGTTTTATTACAAAAATATATTTGCAAACATACAAAATTTTGGATGAAAAAAATGTTCATTCTTAAACATTTATGCAATAACTTAATAACTGCAAACATACATAGGTGCTATAAAATCCATAGCATACCAAAAACGTTAATGATGCAGTATCTACATTTACTGACTTACAATTATTCCGGTTTCCAGAAATCTTTCCTGAAGCTCCCTTCCCCAAGGTCTTCATATTGAAAGAACATGCAAATGGCTACAACTGGTGCATCCACAGAAGTGATAAAACTCAGAAATTACTAAAAGCACATAATGTACATAAAAAACCTAACTAACCATATGTCCATACACTGAATAGGTAAAAATAAATACACCACCAAATCAGAGATACTGCAGTTATTCCAATTTGAAGTGAAAAGAAGATATTGCATCTTAACATTTTCGTAACATTGCCAGACAAAACTGAGGTGATACATATTGCACACATTCCTCCTGTTAAGATATGCTGTACAAAGCAACCCAAATACCTGGCAAAAAGGTGGCTGATTTGTTTAGAATACTTTTAAAAACCAAGAAGTCCCAAATTAAAGTTTGCTTTCCAGAGTATTCCAAAAATTGTATCAGTGACTACACATGGCATAATGTGTTTCAGAAATAAAACAAAATGAAGCAATTAGAAATGCAAGCAAAAATGAGATATATCCAGCAGTGTTTAAATGGAATATTGAGTATTTATACAGAGAATTAAACAGTTTCTATGAAATCAAGATGCATCACTTAAATTTTTTTTTTAAACTTTATCACTCATTCTGCAAATCTTGTTTAATCTGGAAAGATATACTGCTTCTAAAGTCAATAGCTGTTAGGCACCTTTCATATAAACTTTGCATTGTAAATAACAGCAGAGAAATTCTAACTACAAAACTCAGAATTTTGATTTTCCTGAACAATTAAGCAGCTGTAGGTTTTAAAACTGTCTTTGATTAGGTTTGAGTCTGGAGCCTTATTTTTTCCCCAGAAGTCACTTAACATGAGCCACAAAACATGCTTAGATAAGAATTAATTTGGGGAGTATAGTCTGAACTAACAATCTTTTAATTCTCAGAAATAATAGGTAAAATCCCATTAAGCCAGTAGCTAAAAAAAAAAAAACCAAAAAACCAAAATCACTTGAAAATGGTCACAATCATTTCCTGTGATGACCCCTGGTAACTTGCTACACCCTGGTTATCCCTACATGTGGAAAATACGAATCAAGCACTTCAACAAGCTGTTAATTTTAAACTTATACAGAAAGTTAAAATAATTAAGAAAAAAAATTTTAAATACACAGTCCACATTAAAAAAAAAAAATCAAATTTTACACTATAACTGAGCTTGTGTTTTACAATTAACTCTTCTTGCAAGGAGTTTATCTGTTAAAGCCACTACCCTGGCACTTGTCAAACCTCTGCAGTGCTGGGTGATAGCCGGGTCGGTTCCGTGTCTGCTGCCAGAGGGGACAAACACGTGCACGTGTCCAGGATGAGCAGTTTGTTTGCTGTTGTAGCCACCATTTCAACTCTGGTTCTCTGCCAGTTGTGAAAGTTGGGGCTGGGGAGTAAACCAAGAGTCTGCTGCTACCAGGACACTATAAAACCAAAGTCAAGGAAGAATCTGCCACTGCTTGTTTCCAGCTGGCCAGGAACACTCACAACTTATGGATATTCAAAGCAGTCTTACTTTTGTCAACTGTAATGGCTGAAGAACTCAAAATACAACTCCTCTGTATCGTTTCTACAGATCTTTGGATATGACTGTATTTAGCAAACAGCACCCATGAGCATTATGAGCTTCCAGCATTTCTGTTCTTACAAACTTTCACCAAATCTTTCTTTGAAGGAACTGTAAGCTGCCCATGAGAAGTCAGAAGTCCTCTTTGCTAAATCCAGATAAAAGCAACTTTCTTATTTGGTTTAGACTGTCCATTTTTTTCAGAGGAACTGCTCATTGGTTTGTGTCCCTTTTAGTGAAACTTCTCCTAAAAAACCCAACAAAAGAATGCATTTAGACCTTAGATCTGAGTCTCACTGTTTATGTGCATACACATATTATAACTCTAGGATTTATGGAGGAAGCTCCTATCTTCCTTAACAAGGCTGAGTTTATATTGCTGAATTCAAATGCTACTATTAAATCCAATATGTTTCTTGATGAATGTGCATGACATTAGCATCTTTCCCTGAATCTTGCACGTTTTTCTAACAATATACTATATATTTTAACTGGAAACACTGAACTCAAAGGCTGAGAAAATCTTTTCAGAAGGCAGGTAGTCCTAAACAAAATATATTTTCCACTAAAAAACTATGAAAAAAAGTAAAATAGATCAAATACATAAAAATGTAAATATTTGTTTTATCTAAAACATCCCAATTTGTGAACAAGTCACAATTAAAGCTCAGTTACTAGTTTCCAATGACATGGCCATGCACCCTGACTATGGCAGTATTAACTAATCGTTAGGATATATATATATCATACATATAGGTTGCAAGGAGCCAAACAGTATTTTTCCTCATATTTCAATAGTGCTTGAGGGAAAAGAACAAAGCAGTGCATCATAACTCACTACAGGTTATCTTTTTACTCAATAACCCAACACTTTTCTACAGAAAAAGCATCCTTCAAACTACTATTGCTGGAGAAGGCTGGGACCTGGAGTCAGATTAATCACCTCTGCATGCCTTTAAGAAATAATACAAGCCATGGGTAAAACAACACAGCAGCAAAAGAAAGTATAATTAGAAATTTTCCGATTTCAAATGGGAAAGTACCCAGTTAAATTCTTAGTTAGTGAATAGGGACTTACTAAATCACATATACAAAGCAATTACATTTTAATTAGATAAACTTCAGACTATGAAGTGTGCACTAACAATCTGGGGAGAGGGCAACAGAAGAAAAGCATGCATTTGTTTGCCATCTGCATAGTCTTCAACAATGCAGCTCCAACACCACTGAGGAATGAAAACTAACTATGATGTGGTCCATCCTTAAGCTAAAAGAGAACAAAGTATTTAAATTTTATCAAACACTGATAAACCAGTGGTGGTCTCCTAACTATAAATTTAAAACAAGAAAACTTCAACATGCAACAGAACTACTTTACAAAAAATGATACAATCACTGAGGATTTTGCATATTTCAGATTTTCCTTTTTAGAGAAAATGGCCTTACTCACTTGGATACCTGTTTAATGTCAATAACATGAAAGCAAGTAAGATTAGTGAAATATTGAAGGATGAATTTATATGCAATAACTGCAGACTGTCAATGTATTGAGCAAATCACATTTTTAGACCTCGTTAAAGATTTAGCTCTAAAGGCCTGGCTTCCAGATCCGTTCCTTCCCCACACCTGCCAGTCTAATCACGAGGCATTTTGCTTTCCTTTTCCTTAGTCCTTCAACTAGAACTAGTTTCCCGTAACTGAATTCTGCTGTGGTGTGCTGTAGTGTACTGTACTGTGTATTTGCTGGTTGAAAGAGTGTTGAGTCTGTAATCCTTGAACAGTGAATACAGCTGGGAATGAGAGCCAGAGCAAACATTTGCACATTCACTTAATGCTAATGAGAGCTCAAATGCAACTTAAGTCCCCTCCCCAATAAAAAAAAGGTTTGCTGGTGATGATCACAGTGAAAACCCAGATCACTTCTGAGAACATTACTTTCATAAGTATTTAAGGAATAGTCTTTCCTAACAGGTTCAAATTCAAGACATTGAAAACTAAATATTCTTTTACAAAAATATTAGTTTTATAGATGAGGCATAATTGTTTCTAAAATGGACACATTTTAAATAGATGCAGCTTCAATTATAGCTTAATGTTGTCTGTACTCTTGGTTAGGACTTGCAAGTAGACTTCATGGATAGTGCTGAGAAAATGGGAGTCATTCTGCAGGAAAAAAAAGAAGCACATTAGAAACCTTAGTAAAAAGATGCAAGAAAGTTTAATTTAATGCCTAAGCTGTGCATGAGGATTCCTGACAGTGGCCGCTGTCAGAGTTCAGAGAAGAGAACCAGCTGGGCACAAAAGCTAGTGCTGTTTGAACACCTCACAGGCTGGGAACCACAGTGCTGGTCAGACAGGTGGAGGGATCACTGAGCACACTGGATGCTCAAACAAACAAACAAATGGGTCACTCTGTCAACCTCTCACACTTCACTCCCCTCCAGAGTCCAAACCTTAGACACAAAGAATTTCCTTCTGTGTACAGGTCCCCAAATATAGTCTGCCTGCGTGTCACAAGTGATGTTACCTCTGTCTGTCAGAGCAGCCTGAATGGGACTGCAGTGTGTTCTACAAGACTCATGGCAAAGCATGACTGGGCAATGGATTAGTTTAATTTAGAGACAATATTTAGAGATATTTCTGGAGTCTAATTCATTCACATGACAAGTTTACAGAACTGGTATCTAACCAGCTAGCTTGAGGGTGTAATATTCTCTTTACAAGACTGAACTGCAAATTTGGTATCCTGCTCAGAGTGCTGTGTGAGTACTCCCAGGCTGCAGGATATGCCTATTTTGGTCTTAATTCAGCTCTCTCTCTAAAGACTGAAGACAAAGATTCCTGTCAGCTCCCTAAAGTCACCACTCAGACTACTGGCACTTAGGCTTGGTTGCAAGAGTAGTTTAAGTCTTTAATGAGAAAAACTATAAAACCAATACAGGAAAAGGTTATGTAAAACGGAACAACAGATAAACCAGGCAACATAATGATGGGTTCTGATAGTGGCCCTTTTTGGTCCTAAAACCTGATCACTGGGAAGATACTGTTTGTTATTTTTAGACTTGCATTTTGGGTGTAAGCTCTGCACATCAGCGCGGAGAGGGCAAGAGAATCCCGAGTTAAGAACGAACGGTTTGTCATTCACAGCAACTTCACCATGGCATTAGAGGTCAAAATCATCTCAATGCATGGCTGCTTTCCAACATCACAAACTTACTGCAATTGGACTTTTCAGACCCTAGAAATAGCAGAAGTAAAACTTTGCAATTTCCATTTCAAAGAAACGTACTTCAGGTGAAGATGAGGAAAGCTTCTAGGGAAGTGAAAACAGGAAAGCTTTCCTTGGGTGAGCAGAAGACTTACAAAGACAGCCAAATCAACTCTCCTCATCCCCACACTAGTGCAACTTATTCATCACTTATCTACAAATTCATATGGATGTGAGAGGACACATCCCATGTACTCTGTTCTAATTGCTCCACATCTCAACCAAGAGGAGCAAACTGTGCTATACTGTGTGCACAGTGTGGAGTAATTCCGAGACAGAAGAACATATTTTGTAATGTTTCAGGGCAAAAAAATGTTCAGGGGTACAGAATTGCTCAGTGCTGGCTTCTGTACTTGGAACTCCCCCTCAGAGATTGAGCTCTGTATAGACAGTACCTTTATTAGATGTATCAGTGCTTCTTGCAACTGAGACCTACTGAGAACAGTAGGAGGTGTAGTCTGAATTTCTGTTGTTCCAAGTGTTAAAGGCGAAGAAGAACTGGCTTTATTCTCCACTTCTGCAGCCTTTGTAGCTGATTGCTGAAACACACTGGGAGACAAGAGGACTGAAGGTGTTACTGTTGTCGTGGCTGTAACAAACTGTGGAGGTGCGACCTGTAAGAGAACAGAAAATTAATAAGCACCATTTCCAGTGAGAATGAATGATGTTATAAAGGCTGGAGAGATGAGCATAAAGAAAAATAAATCAATTGTAGCTACAATTATTCAGTCAGATGTTACAAAAATTGCTGTTGCTAATGAAGAAATATCCATGAAGATTAATATCAATAGTAATTCTCATTTTCAAGCTAAAGAAGGTAGCAGCCTTGAACATTCTTGCATGCAGACTCCTTGCTACCTTCCAGAATTTTTGAAATGTAACACATGTAATGAAAGATGAGCTTTTCACCAAACTAATCAAAGGAGCTTGTAGCTGTTTTGCAGATTATTATTTTCCTTAGGGGTTCACAGAAAGGCCAGTCCTGCTTCCTGGCCCCCCTTCTTCTGTGGTCTCCTACAAATTCTTTACTTCAAATTATAAATGTATCTCAAACATATTTAAAGAGATTGCTGAATTATAATTAAAGTGTTGGAGTACACTGAAATACTCTCATTTTAAGTACATTTTCCCTTGTGGGGAATATGGGATGGGAATATATTGAGGACCATCATCCCACCTCATTCTTCCATAGGTCTATGTCCATTTCATGACAAAAATCCACATACTGCCTTTACCACTTTTCCTTTTAAATAAAATTTACAAATTTACAAGATTACTATATTTGCATAAACTGAACGTGAATAAACATCTGCTTGGAGCAGCTCTGCCATCTCCTGATAACTGCAATTATTAGTCAGGATGATAATCAATGTCTTGCTCAGGCCTCCAGAATGACCAACATGGTGAAAGAAAAAAGAAAATAAACAAACCAATCTCACTCAAAAGAAAAGCAACACTAAATGTGATATGCACAGATATTTGATAGGTCAGTAAAAAGATTTCCCTTTGGATAACCAAAGATTTTCAAAAGAAAAAAATCTTCCAAACCATCTGAAGTTAACGTGTATTTAATAACATCAACAGCAGCAGAACTAGAAAACTGATTTGGTTGTAGTCAAAACTGTGAAGACTCATCGCGTGGGATTTCAGCTGAAGACAATGTGTTTAAACCCACAAATACAGTTTACTACACAACATGCACACATTCCTTAGAATTCCCAAACCCATATAAAATGGTTTTAGTTCGGTTATTATTTACTAACTGGGTCATGAACAGATTGCAGATCTTATCTCATAGAAGGACAGTGGCTAGAACAGCATTTTACTTTCAGTAGCACCATTTTTACTGCCTTCACAATCAGATCTGGGCATGCTACTAAAACTGCTTTCACGTAGTGCAAGTTTGACAAGAATGAGGCAGTTTAAGAGCTCTGAAAAAGGAGGGGGTGGGTAAAGGAAAAGCAGAATTAAATTACAGATGGTATCCTAAAAATAATACATAACAAAAAGGTAATTAAAATAATTCTTGAAGACTTGACTATTACCAGTTATTTTTTAACTGCAACCTGAAATTTAAAATTGACGTTATTTTGAACTCTTACCCAAGACAGTTCTAATAATGTTAAATCTGAATTTAGATCACTAAAACTTGCTATTAGACAGTCTTGCAATAACAAATGCTTGTTATATTCTTTTCTTCCTCCATCTTCCATTTCTTTCACTTTGTATCTTTTCATAAAATACAAGGTTATCTCAGGAAAACTAAGAGGCACTAAGGCAAGGATTGTATTTTATGCCTCTGGGGTGCTTAAGGCTGGGCTATGGCTAATAGACCCTGCTACAATGTTATGGCATTAGTACTGCTTGTTTGACACATTAAAAGCCCCAGTTCAAATGGTGCAAACTCATTGCAAGGCTGTAAATCCAAAAATGTGTTCTCATTTCCCCATCAGAACCAACAATAAGAGGCACTGCACAAGAGCAGAGCACCCACTGACAGAGCTCCCCCTTCTTTCAGTGCAGCTTCTTTCTGCTTTGTAACCGCTCTTATGGTCAGTGGGTGAGAACTATTTGAGATATCAACAGTGAACCACAGCTGGGTTTTCTCTTTTCTAAGAAAATTACTGATTAGCAGAGGTACTTGTTCACTTACTTGACTTGCTTTACACAAAGTCTTCGGCTGTGCAAAAACTTCTGGTTCTTTGTTTTGTTGTACAGTCTAAATTAAAAAAAAAAAAAAAAGAGAAAGGAAATTGTTAATTTTATACCTTTAAATAAGGTCCAGGATACACTTCCATAGCATCACCTCTTGCATCACTGATGAGCCTGCAACCTTCCATCCCTTCTCAGATCAGCAGCTCTGAGCAGTACTTTTCTGACACAAGTACAGATGAATTCTTTAGGACTTACTCACTAACAGGAGGTTGAAAAACCTCCTCCTCTACATACAGGTCTGTCACTGGTAGCAGATGCTAATGATAAGAGAACTAATGGAATTGAATGTCTAACTTAGCAATTCAATCAATATCACACAGTGGAAGTCCTTTGTTATTTTTAAAAGGCTACTATACAGCAGCACATTTCCAAGGGAAAAATACACATAATCTAAAACCAGCCTAAAACTTCGTGGATATCAGATTACCTGAAGGGGAGAGATTATCTTGCTGTTCAGGGCCGATGGCTTAGTGTGAGATTCTTTGAAGCTCTCTGGTGTTGCAAGTGGGCCAACAGAGGCAGAGATGTTCGGTGTTAAGGATGTTTTAGTGAGAGACTGCTGTTGCATTTGGTCATGCTGCGGGGTCAACCTGAGTTTCTGGAGAAGATCAACACTTGTATGAGATGGATTTGAGACAGTTCCCGTGTTGGTTGTTGTCAAGGGTGCTATGAGCTGGCTTTGGCCAGCCATGAGGTTTTGTGGAGCGTGGTTCCCCTCAGACGGCAGCTGATTCACCAGTGGGGATATGGGCTTGGCAGCTTGCTGCATAACTTGCATTATACTGTTGCTTTGTTTTAGGCCAGGAAGCATCTGAGCAGGGGCAGCTTCCATTGTCGAGGCTGAATTAAGAACAGGGCTTAAACGAACTGAATAGCTCGAAACATTTTTTATATCAGGCTGGGAAACTGAAGCTGGAGGCATTAGCATAGGTGTTAAACAGTCCTGCTGATTGGCACTGGTTTTAACGCCTGGACTTTCTGATTTCCCTAGGGATTGTTGCATTACTGGTGACTGGTCAAAGGAAAAAGGCAAAAGCAAACTGTGCTGCTCTCTGGCAGATACATCTGTCTGCAGCTTCTCCATTCTCTCTGGGTTGGGATATGGAGCTGTGGGCTGTTCCCTTTGTACAGAGGTTCCAAACAGTTCCTCCAAAGTCAGATGCTTCTGCCTTGACTGAAATGGCTAAAAAGAAGGGAAAAAGAAGTTTTAAGCTTAGAAATATATACAGCACTGTGCTACTCCCAGGATCTATTACAAATTCAAGAAAACTATGAGAGACAACTGTAAAATCAAGTGTGCCCTATTTACAGGAATTTTGAAATTAATTTAACTTACAAGGAACATCTTGGCTATGGATGCTTTTCCTTTACAACCTTCTTGAGACAGACTGTGCACAAGTAAGTAAGGAAGGGGGAAGGCTATGGACTGTGTCATGAACATGGCACCTGCCATCATCCATCAGCCAGAACTACACAAGGCATTCTGGGGGGATGAGGGGAAAAACAGACAAGTTGAACAAAATCCTCACTGAATTTATGAAGTTGGAAATAATGAAGTGGCCTAAAAGATGGGAAAGGAACACAGAAATTAGAAGCTACACAACTGAACTAGCAATACATGCCTAGACAGTTTTCCTCACCCTTTTCATTAAGAGTGTCACAATAGGTAAAAATCTGTATAAACCTAAACATATGTGCATTTATCTCCTTGAAAAGTGTGTATATATATGCAGACAGTTATATCTACCAGTCTTTTAGTCTCTCTCAAAAATATACATCTAGCTATACCAATGACATTGTTAGAAAAATATCATTTTAAGGATATAATCTGCTTAATATTTTACTGAAAATATTTTAAAATGTATTTTACTAAAGAGAAAAGAAAAAACTATTAATACTACCCGTAATCTCAAAATTTTCCTTTCTTTTTTTTTTTTTTTTTTTTAGGTTGCACAGGACTAGAAGTTATGTAAAACAGCTGGACTGAAATACAACATTCTGTTCAGAAGCCTGAATGGCCTGCAGCACAATTCCAGTGTATTCTGATGGTATGTCTAAACAAAGACACTACTTCACAATGACAACTACTGTACCATGACATTGCTCTGCTGGCTCTGATTTTCCCAGCACACATAACAGCAGTGAAGCCATGGCAGTACAGGTGCCTAAAAAAACCCTGGGCTTGAAATCACACTGACTTCTGCCCTTGTTACTCACCTCTACTGCCATTGTTACTCATTTTTTGCCAGCTTCAAGTCAGGCACACTTTCATTTTGCAGCTGAGACATTCTATAGTTTATAAACCCTGCTAATTATGTTAGGAATTTTTTCCTAGAAAGTTGTTCTTACTTTCCTCCACTGATCTTACTGTTCCAGAGACCTGTGCTTCAACTGTAAAGATTCTGTTAAGAGGAAAATCACTGTTCCAGATCATTTCAAACTCTGCTTTCACTTCAGTATGATTGACTAACTTTCCTTTATTAATACATTACAACAGTCAAGTAATCAACTGGAATCTCTGCCATGCTCTGAGCCAACTCAGACTAGCCCCTCACGTGGACAGTCTCAAACATGAAACTAGTTTCCAGCATGAAGTACAAACCCCACCTTTGGCCTTGTCCATCTCTGGCTAAAGTATACTTTGAGCACATCATCAACTCAGGGTGTCATAAAGACATACCAGCAGGGGTTGCAAAAAGGCAACATGACCCCCTTATTTGATGGGAACAGAGTGCAGCTGCAGCTGCTGCTGCTGCTCCAAGGGTTTCTCCAGAAATCATTTCAGGTAAGTTAAACTTTACAGTACGAGCTCTGACTGCCAATTCAGGGTTCGGTATCAGTGTTTGGTTCAGTTTTGCTGATTGCTGGCACAAAAGCATTTCATGATACAACTGATTTTAATTTTGAATTGCCAAGATACAGCACTTGACTTCACAATATCACAGAGAAGACATTTAGTTTTATTCCCAAACATGTGGTATCTTTAGCATGAGATGAAGTTAGTCAATCCACATCCAAGTGTGACGTTTTGGAGGGACTTTAGGAATCTCGCTGTACTTACCATATGCACACTATTTTTTAGGCATCTGTTTCAATTAGATGAAAAATGTATTTTTATAGTTGAAATGGAATGTCTTTCCAGTAGTCTTCCAGTTGTCCACATTACTAAAAACGTGGCTCAGCACCAACACAACTGTGATACACTCAAAGCCAGTTAACTGGCTTTATAGAATTATCACTTATACTACCTAAGTAATTTTTTCCAGTATCTCTGCAGCTATTACTTTAAATAGCTCATCAGAATGAAAAAGATGACATTTTACATGTTCTATAAATTGACTTTCCCTTTAATTACTCCAGAACAATTTGTTACAATCTTATCTTTCTAGTTTTTCCTTTCCTAGTTATTTGATTCCTGTTCCACAATTCCATGTGCTGTCAGGTGGAGCACTTCAGCTGATTTTGTACAGTCTACATGGAATGACCCAGAAGAGAATATCTGCTTTTAAAGCAAAGCCTCAGGCAACCCTGGTGCCAGATCTCCAGACTGGCATGCAGCGAGCAGAGCTCCCAGGGCTCACTCCAGCACTTATGCTGAGCCAAAAGCAGAGGTGCTGGGACAGCAAATAATCTCAGCAAACTCCCCACCCCATCTTTTAATTCATTAACTGTTACTCCCCCATCCCCTAAAACAGATTCCTGCTGCCCATACTCCAGCCTTAACTGCACTAGAATCTACTACTACTCCAAACTAAGTGTTTTGTTTACAAGTCTTAAGTGCAAGGTTGCCCACATTTTCCTAGGGCACTTCATTTCTCCAGCGTGGTGGTTTATTGCATCAGAAACCCACCAGTGAACTATGGCAGGAACTAAAGCTCCTGTCCTCTGTGGGGCATCTTCTGAGGAGCACCAGCACTGCCCCTCCCGTGCCCACTGGGTGGCACTGCAAGCAGGCCCAAGGCGCTTCATATCTTACTTATTGCAGAATTTACTTTTTTTCTAAATTTATCTCTAAAATGTCTTGTATGAAGCCACACCTTCCCAGTGCAGGATTGCAGCTGCAGCTTGGAAGGCAGCACAGACAAGCCTTAAGGAAAGGTCTGAGACACGAGAACTCAGGGCCTGAGCTCATGTGTGAGAGGCTGCAACGTTATGTCCACCTGAGTGATACCACGGTCTGACTTCTTGCAGAATCCCAGCTGGCTCATTTAAACATACTTGGATATTCACAGCAGTGTGGACATTCCCTCATATTTTGAAAATGCTAAGTCAAGAGATAGAATTTAGGATCCTAAAAGTCTTCAAACTCATTAGTTTATTTATAGTGATAATACATACAGCAGACAAGACTGCAGGCGTTCTACCAAAAAAAACCAATTTCAGTACTGAAACAAAGTTCTAAATGGAAAAAAAAAAAAAAAAAGCCTTTCATTTAAGGTTGGATGAACCATACCTGCTCTTGCACTTGTAATGACGGCTTTTGTTCTGAAGGCTCTGTGCTTTCTGGCTTTGGAGGATTTGAATTTTGTTGCATTCCGGAACTTGATATAATACTTAAGTCACTGATCTGATTCTGAGGGGGGAAAAAAAATTAATACAAATACATAAGTTTAAATCTACAGTTACCCATTATACAATCCTGTTTACATGGAACTTGGACTGAAATACAGATGATGTACAAAGCACTGATTTTTGTGAGACGCTGTGGAATTCACAAATTTTAGGAAATAAAAATCATACCAAGATAGCCAGAATCTGAAACATAGTCAAAGAGCTCTTACTCTATTATTACATAAAAAAAACCAAAACATGACTGGCTTTATGCATTTTCCCCAAGAAAGAAATCTATGTATTAAAGAAAAGGTGGGTTTTCACATCCTAATTAGCTCCTAATGAGGAAGTTTGCTGCACTTCTTTAAATCAAGAACCCAATCTAGGAACTGCTTGGAGAAAAAAGTCCTGATGGAAATCACTCCAAGTGGCTGGAAAGAGAGCTTATCACCAGCTTATTTCCACCAGGTTTAACCAAAACATGTACATATATTTTCAGGTGTTAATTCAGTTTTCTGTGAACAAGACAAAACCAGACAAGAGAGCTGCACTGTAACAGTATGTTTACAGATTGAGTCGACTTTCATCTTTAATAAATATTTACATAAACAACTATAGAAATTGTATTACAGTTTAAATCACCACTGAAAAACCCCAAACTGCAGAACAATCCAGCTTTCAGTGGATAAACTATGCCTTATGCGTATCATGTAGCTCAGCACTGGACAACACATGATGATTGCTCTGATCACTTATAGCAGTAAAATATGGGTTAAACTTTTTAGCAACAGATTAAAAAGCAATCTGAGCTTTATTCTTTTGTTTTCAAATTCTAACTGAAAGCAATAAATACAAAATCAAGACTATATATTGTGATTTAGGGACAGAGGCGAGAAGCAAATTTGTCCCTTCTTTACTCTAGCCACCAACTTGAAGGTCAAAACTCTTTGTGCCTGAAATGCCAGAGGCCATCTAGTTACAAAATCAGGAAAGGCAGTGTTCTTTTCACTAGAGGATGAGCTGCAGTATGTTTCCATACTCATACTGAAATACACACACAAAACCACACTATAAAAAGCATCCATTCACTTCATTAAAAAAAAATAAATCTCAGAGTTCATTCATTTTCACATATGGGCTTGATGTAGTGTGTACTTGAAGGATTAAGCTGATTTGGAATCCTAGATTAAATCACTCAGACCTTCATAAATCTCTTTTTTCACTCCCTCTGCCCCCTTCTCATGCTGACACTCTGCCAATCTCATGTGGGCTGCACACAAGGATTACTGTATGATCCATCTGGAATGTACCAGGCAGATAAGTACTTTCTGCTCCTAAATACAAATTCATGTGTAATTACCAAGTGCCATAAAATTATTTAAAAAGCAGAAATTAAGAGAGGGAAGGTCTCTCAAGAAGCCACGTTCCAAACAAGTTGGTTTCCTTATCATGTTAAGGTTGGCACACCTTGGCTACAAGGAGTTCCAAAGCTAACATGCCAGAGGTTTGCTGTCAAAGCTGAGGTGGTCAACACAACATTCTCCAAAGAAGCTTGTTTGAAACATGACCAGCATTGTTCAATTCTGCTTATCTGGCAACTGCTACACACCTACAGTCACAGAGGGCTACGACAGGATCATGTTGAACAGATCCAGCCTGCAGTTCATGTCACACAAAACCGAAATGAAGTCACTACTGCAGTTTCACCAGTGTTCTAAA
Organism: Pseudotriccus pelzelni; assembly: GCA_035584735.1. Lineage (NCBI taxonomy): Eukaryota > Metazoa > Chordata > Aves > Passeriformes > Tyrannidae > Pseudotriccus > Pseudotriccus pelzelni. Next base: position 14,183,382 of record JAWMRA010000023.1, on the reverse strand, counting down.
AGAAGAGACATAAACACGCACACATAAAACGAGAAATCAACCCCCAATTTTAAAGTAGCTCTGCTGTAACCCATGCCCTGCGCACTCCCTGTTGTATTACTGATACCACAGATATCGACCGTCCACTAAAAAAATCTGCACACACCCACTGCCTCTTTAACAGGATTTTACTTGTCCATGATTCTTATAACCTTGTTTCTAGCTTTTCAGTAGTCTCACATGAAAAAGATCTGAAAATTAGAAGACAACCTGGAATATCCCAAGTCATTTTATAAGCCGTCTGTTGGAAATGTGTATTATCCAATACTGCAGAGACAAAGAGGGAGAAAGGCTTCATCACATCCTAAGAGGGCACTACCAAAACTGTGTGTTCTTGTGGTTTGTTTTTTTTTTTCCTTCAAATCTGTCTAAATTGATACACCATTGAAAGAAGAATCATTCGGGTGTTGATATTTGTGATCTCACAAAAAGTGCTACTTCCACAGTGCTGGCTTTCACACAAAGACCTCTTCTCCCTAAACAGCACTGATGCACACACAATCAATTATTTTTTAATCTGTATTTTAAAGCATTGAAAAAACCAAGCTCTTTCTTGGAAGTTAATATCTAGCCTGGGTCAAAGATATTGGATTGTTTGTCACATTCACCGGCCATCAAGCTACGTGAGACAGTGACAAGGTAATTTGATTCATACAAGGGTTAATCCACGTGCTTATTCCTTTCTCCTCATTCCACATTGACCTAGAATCCCACAAAGAGTCAAATCCCAAGTACTTAAAGAAACTCTGCTGCACAGGCAACTTCTGGAAGGAATGAAGAACTGCACTAATGTGCTCCCCCTTCTGCCACCAAGAAACCACAGCGCAGCTCTGCAGTGAAATACTCACATCACTTTACTACTGCACATTCCTGGATCATTGTACTTGGGAAGAGGCGTGTTCAGAATCTTTGTTTCCTTTTCTGGATCTCCCACACACTACATTTATATTCATCCTGCACGTATGGATTTGGTCCTCACAACTATATAAAGTAATTCTTTCCTAAGAGAACTAACATGCTTCACTATGTAATCTTTTGAATTTAGCACTGGCAAAAGATAACAGACTTTTCCTTCCAAAATGAGTTAATTTATTAAAAGGACAAACACAGTAGACAGGACAGAAGTAGTAAACTGGGTAACAGAAAGACAGGGGAACAGTATTCTTACATTTAGTCTATGGCTATTAAAAATATGTTTCATAGAGTCTACAGATGTACTGAATGACTCAATCTGTAATACCACAAGACATCTTTTGAGACTAAGAAGAGACAGATGCTGTTGGGCACAATTTTTATTTGCTATTCCCAGAGACAAAATTTTCTCACAGCAGGAGAAATCACTGTAAAATGGGCCTATCAAGCTACACTTCAAGGTGGATCACGTGATCAGTATTCAATCCATCTTGCCTGAAAGCAGAGACTGTTTGCTAGTACAGTGTACCTGAGGGAGGGAACAAGCTGGAACAATGGCAGAGACAGCTCACCCTTTAAACAAAGCACAGCTGATGAGCTAAAAACTAGTTTCCAGAGAAGAGACATTTACTTACTCGTTCATATTCGTCCTTGGCTCTACTGAGCATTTCCAGGATGTCAATGGGCCTGTTTTCATTGCAGCCATTGGTTCTGCTGGGACTTTTTCTGTCCTGGGAAACCTTCTGTGATCTCTGAGCTTCTTGTTCAACCACTCTGTAACAGGAAAGCAGAAACAGCACTTAAAAATTTTATCTAGAGTTAATATCTTGCAAAAAGCAGGAAAGAAAAAAGTACTCCCAGCATATTAACACATTTCTTCTGCCTGAATAAGAATGTAACAAACATCTGACCAAAGTTACTCGGGTTTTCATTTGCTACAAGGTTTATACAAGTCAAATTGTCAAATGGTCTGCACAATTTATCTCCAACTCAGAGAGCACTGGGCTGCCTCTCTCACAGAGTTTGCCTACAATAAACACCAGTTCTATAAAACTCTCCTGTTTAGACATTTCTACAATAAAATACATGGACATCCAAGCATGTGATATACAAAGAACACAGGTTAAAGCATAAGTTAAGATACGTTCTTTTTACCCTTTACTTCTTCACGTGCATTTTTTCCATATTTAGCCAAATCAGGCTATATCATTCAACAAAATCTATTACCCAGCATTCTAAAGTAGGATGAGGCTGAGCATTACACAACAAAACTAAGACAGTGGGAAAGAAGAGAGCTGGCTCACACCAGACGTCTCTGGAGTCAGTCTGCAAGGAGACGTAGAGCAAGTAACTCCTCACAGCCCCATCTAAGACTGCAGACAGAACAGCAAAACTGTTTTCTTCCCGAGCTGCCCTGTAGTCATTCCAATACCTGCAGGCTGGAAACGCGGTGTTCCTGCCAGCCTCTGGTGCCTACGGTTCACTCACCAATTCTACTCCTCTCCTACCTGCCTGGAGCATTCAAAAGTTCAGTTTGAAAGATGGTTAAGGTATGCAAGAAGATGATGTGTACGTGGCACATTTCATTAATAAAAGTAAAGGCAGCACATACTCCTAATCCATATGCAGTTCACAAGATATACATGGCTGTGCAACGAGCTAGAGCTTATCCTCTTGAAATAAACACACACCGGCCTGTAATCCCTTCTTTTTTAAGCCTGTATTAATCAAATATGTTAAGAAAAAACAAGCACTGTAAACAGGGCAGAGCTCTGGAGCTGGCATGTCACTTGAGAACTTGCATGCTGTAGAACCGATGGCTGATGGGTTGCCAAGAGGTGCCGTCACAACAATCACAGGCAGTGTCAATCATTCCAGCCTCCTGTTTCTTTGGGTCAGTTTGGATTCAGGACAAACTCTAGATTTTGTAGACTGTAATTATTTATATGCACCTCTATGTTGACATTTCTGAGGAAAAAAAAAAGTAGTTCAAGTCTTGGAAGTTTCTTCCCAGTTTTCTAACAACCAAGCCCCTTTACTTCACTGGAGTTTAGTTGCATTTATTTGCAAAAGGGTTAGATTTGCCTTTTAACAATTCAGTGTTGCTTTCAGAATTATTTAACCAGCTACTGGTTATTTGTACAGCTTTCTCTGTAAGCAGCAGACACCTGCAAAGGTAACTCACAATAGGGGGGCCAATCTACACCCTGACAATTTCCAAGAACTGCAGCACGTGCTCCTTTGGATGGAGCAGCTCAGTACTCCTCAAGTGTTTCTATGGAGACACCCTGAGAGAACATTTTGTTCAAGCACCCCACATAGTCACCCAGTCCTGACTTAGGACCTCTCTAAGCTCACTCCAAAACTAAGGATGAGAAAGAACAACGTAAAAAAAAAAAAAAAAATCACAATACTGGACCGAGATTTTAAGTGTCAGTTTAATTGCATCAGAAAAAAGAAATACTTCAGTTAAAGGAAAAATTCTGGACAACTGAGGTCACCTGAGTGCTGCCTGACAGGGAAGCAAAGGCTTCACTTGAGACCCTCTGTCTGCTCTTAACTACTTGGCCCAGGTTTCAATGAAACATCCTCCAATGAAAACAATACCAGTCGGTCTCATATTAAAACATCTGCAAGGAGTACATCCATTTCACAGAAATGCTTCACAAATATTTCTGAAAAACGTTTTATAATGTTTTCCCCTTGTTCATTATGAAGTGTTTGTTACCCTTTTAAAATTTACTTTTTTGTTGAAGAATAACAGTTTATTTTCTGATGGAGATAGTTGTGTGGTAGCTCCAACTCCATCCTGGCTTGTGCAGGTTACATTTAGGTGGTGGTGATGGATTAAACGTGAAACTGTATCGCCAGAACTCTGAGATCTCTCCCAGTTCTACCCTGCTGCGTGTATCTCAGAAGCCACTTTGGGTTGAAAGAGGGTAAAACAAGCTTATAAACAAAGCTAAAAATACCCCTTCCCAATTTATCAGTCAGAATACAACAGGTTCCCCAATATTTGAAACCCTCCCGTTTCTGTCCTACATCTTCTGGAAACCTTATCCCTCAATCAATCATCCTGACTTAACTAGACCCAAGTTAATTGTTTCTGAAGTCAGGAGTTTGATAACTCCCATAAAATGTTTTCATTTCAGAAAATTTTAGAATTCTTGGGGAAAAAAAAAAAAAAAGAACAAAAAGTTCTGTAAATTGAATACCTTTCCTGGGGAAAAATAGTCAACCAAGGCAAATGTGTACACTGAGCATGGCCTATGTGCAATCCAGGATTAAATCTTTCTCAAGCAAGGCCTGCTGTTTCTTTCCATTATATCAGATAGTGGAAGAGGCACACATTCCTTCAGGGACACAGGAGCTGCTGTGACAGTTTGCTGAAGAATATCTGCAGTTAAAGCCTTGAAAGTATACCTGGCACAACCTCACAGAAGGGCAGGGGGGAGGGAGAGAGTGTGAGAAGTGACGTCTGTGATTACAAAGCAAACGCTAATTTGCTTTTCTTTCAAAAGATAAGCCACCAAAATACAAATGGATGGTCTGCAATCTTGTTAACTCAGTCTGGCACAATAAGGTCAAGTCAAACAGCAGGGAAGAGAATGCAAATCTCCTTGAAACCTTTTATGGTTATGTTTTTAAAGTGCTGAAGTACTACAAGGGCAGTACCCCTTCCTATCAGTGATTAAGAAAAACCCACCTTAACGAAGGGTGTAAATTTAAATTTCCACTCCAAACAAAGACAAAAAAAAACCTGTGGAAAAAAATTACTACTCTTGGAAGAAAATGTAAATATTGCAATCCAGCAAAAAGGGTAAATGTGCTTTATGGACTGGTCTGTTACCTAATATTTCTAAAGATTCCTGATGTATCTACAGCCATGGTTTGTGCTACGGTGCCCAGACTCGTTTAACACCAAATGGACTCGAGGTTTGCTCTGTGCCACTTAGACCTGCAGCTGTGCCTGACAGGAAGAACATGGCAGAGTTTGAAGGGTTCAGCTCTCTCTCCCACTTCAAACGTAAATCATGGCTGTATATTAAAAGCTGCATTAAACAAAGGAAGCCATGCCCTTCTGATGCTCTGTTTATAAAGAGGAGAGGCAATAGAGGTTTTGTTTGTTTTGGTAACAATATCCAAGACTCTGTTTCACCCAATGTTTTCCATTAACCCTTATAACAAATCCTTATATTTGGAGAAGCCAAGTAACAGCAAAACGTTCAAGGTAACTGGGAAGAAAAAAAAAAGCAGGAAATGGGAACTGTATGGGGTTATCAGGGTAAGAGAAAAGGAATTCAGAAAGAGATCTTGATATCAAAGTCTGGTATTTGTCTCACACTGCTTCTGTGTGGAAAAACCAAAATAACCCACTGCAAAAATCTCAGACTAGGAAATTAGATTCAGCTCAGAATGTCTACATTGTGATTGGTTTTCATATGATTAAATATTTCCATAGAATTCAATTTTTCAAGTCTTCAAGATGCCCTGACTTGCAAGCCATGACATGCTGACTAAGGCACACAATAGTTAAGGAAGTTCAGGACAGCGAAGGAAAGCAAAGCCGAGAACGAGGGATGAGAAGACACCCTGTGCAGGACATCTACATTTTGCATTTGTGCTGGTGGAGCAATACTTCAACTAATATTTTTTATCACTTAACAGAAAACTTTAATCTTGGGAATTTTTTTAAAATCAAAACTATCATTTCCATTACTAAAAAAACTGATACCAGCAAGACTGTTGTATTTCTCCATTTTAGGAGAGTGAGAAAAAAAGCGGACAATTTAACAGGTTCTGATTTTTTCCTGTATTGCATAAAAGAATTACAGAATAATAAGGTCCCAGTACTTACTTAGCCATAAGTTTTGCTATTCGATGGCAGTCATTCTTGTCGTAAAACCAAATACTGTAAATCGACACTAGAAAACAAGAAAAAAAGTGTAAGGCAAAGAAATCAAACGCATAGAAAAAAAGTAAAAAACCAAAGTGAATTAGATCTGCAACGTGTGAATGACCATCAGTTTCCACTCAAATACAGAGTGTGACCAATGACTATAAAATAATCAGAAATAGCACCTGTGCAAACACAAATGTCTTTAGTTAGGTAAAAAGCAAGAACTACAAAATGCTGATAACTGCTTGTAAATAAAAGTGGCAAGAAAATGAAGTTTGAACCAGCAGATGCTGTTTGCAGTTGCAGCCTCCTATTTTGAATTACTGACTTTACCATTTAAACTGGGCCAAAGAATATCCATTTTTAAAAAAATCATTTAAAAATTTGTCAATTTTTGAAAATCAGCAAAAAGATTAGTTGGAATTACAAAATGACAGTTCACTCAGGGGCTCTCTGGAAGGTTCCCTGTCCAGAAGGAAGCAGTACCAAAGCTCCAATCACACCATCACATTCATGGAGCAGCTTTAAAACAGACTCATAGTGACCCCTGCTCTTTGAAGGTATCAAGGACAAAGCAATGAGAGCAAAAGGGTTCCAGCTCAGCAAGACACTCAGCCCCATTCTGGCTTTCAGAACTAAAATTCCACTGAAAGTTGGCAGAGTTGGAGCCCGACTGCTGAGCTAAAGATACTCCATCAGAGGGAGAAACTTTGTCAGTAGTGCCATGTGCTGCTCCTTCCCCAGGAATCCCACTTCCAAGGGCCTCTCCCCCACACACGAGCTCATCTCCTCACCGTCCCACCGTTGTGCCAACACCACAAAGCTGCAGAACTTCTTTCAGAATTGTATTGAATCCAACCCACAGAACAGATTATTTTAATCTTAACTCACCTACAAAGTTTGTCAATGCACAGTGTGCAAGTACATTAAAGACAATTAGACACTTTATATATGTTACCGTTAAAGTCGTTTAATTTCTGGAAAAACGCTTTTAGCCTTTTAAAACTCACATTTATGCTGCAGTTCATGCGGATGTTATTATGAAGTAGAAATCACTGATTATAAAAATGTGCCTTAAAGTAACGGAAAGAAATGTTTAAAAAAAATTACACAACTTTTCCCAGCCAGATGTAGATTTTTATTTCAAAATTAAATCCTTTTCTTTCTTCACTCACTTTTTTTTCCTCCTCAAAATACTCAAAAGCCTCCAGCCAGCCCACTCAAAATTATGTCAAGCCATGGCAAAGAGGGCAATTATTTGCCGAACTTTTTCTCTAGCTGTTCCAGTTATCCCAGGCTCACAACCTCAAAAAGTCATGTACACGCCTCATTTCTAGAATTTTTTTATCATAAGATAAAAAAAGAGTTTCAGTTTCTTTTTCTTTTACTCAATAACAACTCTATTCATTTGGGTGTTTGTTTCTTTAGAGGCTCCAGCTTAAGACAACAAAGCTTTTCAAGTCATAAACAAAGAAATCAATGCACAAAGACATAAGCCAATACAAAAGCATTTCATACATGCTTATGCTTATAAGCCATACAAGTCAATGCTTATGAAATGCTTTTAATAAAATTTACAGTTTAATACAACTGGATTGTCTGCTGCACAGAAACCTATAAAAATTTCCAGTTTGAGCTACTTCTTCAGTCACGTAACATATTTTAGCACTGAAGAAAAGCTCTCTTCCTTCCCTGACTTCATTATCAGACCAACTGCCAAGAGGAGAAAGCGGCTTCAAAAGCATACTTGCTGAAGAAAGGAAGATAAGGAACCTATAACGATATCTTAATGGGACAAATGATACAGTCACACTCCATTCTGCCAGAAACAGGCCTACACAAGACCAGAAGTAGATCCAAATCTCAGTATGGTGTACAGACTATCAGGCTTTTTTCCACTTGGTACTACTGGCTAGCAATTGTAGGGAGCCACTGCAGAACACTAACAATATTACAAAAACGTAAAACAGATTATGAACAAGTAAACTCGGGCATTAACGTACGTCCAACAGGCTAGAATGTTTACCTTCCTCTTTCCAAAAGAGAACTTGTGTACTATCAGTTCAGCTCCCTTGCCCCTGGAGCGTGTGTGTGTGTCCCAACTGCATCACTATACTTGATGTATTTCTTCCATGCAGCTCTAGCTATGAACAGCCTTATATCACAGTTGGTTCTTACCAGTTCTTTTAAAATATGTGATTTTTTGCAACACCCACCATAAACATTAGCTGAACCTTCACATGTCTAATGGCACTTTTCTCCTTGCAGTTCTTTCAAGAGTTTCACCCAACAGAAGCCACTGAATTAAGTGACTCATTTTTCCATCTAGTTAAACACTTTACATCCAGCTTCTCTACAGTGAATGCCAGGCAGCATCTTTAAAAATCAAGTAACAGAAGTTTGTAATCATCATCAGCAATATCTTTCAGTAGGATTCACATCACACTCTGACACACCTGAAGTAATGCGTAACTCATACCACAGACCAATCAGGTTTCATAAAACTAAAACAAGTCATCTGTTATCTTTATCTTTGTTCTTCTCTGATATATGTAACTTTTATTAGAAACATTGACTCACAAATATTTATCTAAACACATAACATAACTCCTCTCCAAACTTGACTGGCTCCCTTATTAAAACTTGATGGAAATTGCAATGGAAAACGAAAGAGATCTTGAGAGAAAGAAGCATTGTGGAAGTCTTCTTGCTCAACCCCAACAGCTGGATGATACCAAAAGGAAGGCCTTGGACTCTTCTCCATTGTGCTCCCACTGCTCCATGGGGCACTCAGCTCACTGTGCTGCCGCTTTGAGATCTGCCAGCAGATCTGAACTAAGAGTGGGAAGAGTCAAGTGCCACTGCAAGACAGAAGCCTCACTCTTTGGCAACATAAAAAGAAGCTGCATCCCAGAGCTGTAGTTTCACTTCTCATTTTAAGTAAGCAGAGGGGCAGTGTCACCACCCTCACATTCCCACAGCTTTGCCATTAACTTGTTCGAGCCCAATTCTCCCCTCTCCCTGATGCCAGCCGGGTACATTTTAGTCCTGAGCAGCTCCTTGATGCTGTTTATGCACCAGCTTCACAAAAAGGCCATCTGAGCACAAGAGGGAGGACAAAGAATAGGGGCACACAAGAAGGCAAAACTGTTCAAATAGAAAGATTTATAAATCATTAGAATGAATAAAAAAAGTTCCTCCCTTTCTTATTGTTTTGAGTGTCTTTGGCCATTTCACAAACACAGCTCACAGCACAGTGCCACAAGCAGTAGCACTGGAGCAATTCCCCAGGTGGCAAACAGGACCAGAGATCAGGAACACTTTAGCAAACTGCCATCTGACAGGATTGTATGGAATGAGAAGGATTGCTGCTCTGCAACACTGAACTGTGGCAGAAAGTCCCTTGCAGTTTGAGTGCCATCTTTCAGGTCAAACTATGTATTTTTAGAAGTTCTTAACAGTTTTCTATCGTTCCTCCCCTCCTCCAGCTTGCATTGCTTCTTCTGCTCGAGAGATATGAAGAACAGGCTCCTTTCTTATCTCAGCCTAAAGCACTGGGTTAATGTGCTTGCTGGAGAGCCCGCCAGCCTCGGCAGTCACAGAGATGTGTTACACTTAATATGCTGCCAGCTGGGAACACAGGGGATAAGGAGAGACTTTCCTTCCCACTTCTGAAACCAGTTAGGAGCTCTTTCAAAGACTTGTAATACAACTCATTTTGCTTTTGCTGTTCTGAATACAAATTGTTTTCATCAATAGCACAAGGCCAGAAGACAGCACTTTGTAGCTGAGTTTTCCACTTTAACATATAAACCTCTCCAAAATCCACCATTTTTGTATTACTAACTCTTACTTTGAACAAGAATAAGAAGCGAGAAACCCCCCCACTCCCAACAAAACCCTCACCCCAAACAAGGACCATTTGTTTTGATACCCACGTTTTATGCTGAGCATCTGTTTTCAGCACCATGGAAATCAACCTGCCTGACCTGCCGAGTGAACTGACTTGGATTAGAAACCCTTTTAATCAAGACCAACACCACCGATACAGAGGGAAAGTTATAAACGAGAAAGGCTCAGAAGAATCATTCCTGCGGACTCTAACAGGTAAGTTGGCCATTGCTTAAAACTTTGACTGATTTTTCTCTATTATTAAGCAAACTATCAACTGTCAGCTCCAAATTCTCACATTACAGAGTGAGTGGAAGTGCTGAACTTCCAGACTGGACTGTTACTACTGGCAGAATTGTATGCATTTTTTGAAACAGAGTTTAACACACTTTTCACAGAACACAGACAAGAGAAAACAAGCTTAGGTTCATCTAAAAAAAAATAGGCCAATGGGATTCAGTGCTTCATGAACAAATACACTGAATACTCTAAAGAATGTGCAGGTGTCCAACGGGGAAGTTCAACAAGGATCAAATACACCCAGCAGACTAAGAAATAATAAATGGCATATTAAGTATAATCTAAAAATTGTTACCTTTTAAGAAGAAATCCAAATTTAAAATATGTTACCATAAGTCGAACAATCTTTTCAATTTGTTAATTTCTTGTGTCGTTCATGTTTGGAGATATTTGTTTTCATTAATTCTTTATAACAATGAAAAGCAGAATGCTTTTTTTCTATTTACTAGTGTAAGTGTTACATTGTCTCACAGCTTCTTAGTCACACCCTCTATCATTTTTGCTTTAGGGTGTGATGCCTCACAAATAAGTGGTGTGAGCTTTAGGGTCCAGTGTTCTTTTGGGGCTGGAACCATATTGTGTGAACAGAATAATTTTGAGAACAAAATTTCTGGAGTTGGGAAAGATTTCCCTATTAGCAACTAATATGAGAAGGGTATGATTGGGTTGAGAGGAAACCTCACAGTGTAATGAATAGCAAAGTGACCCAAATGTCTTCCATTTGCTCAGAGAACACACAAAAATGGTAAACAGAGGAAAGATACTGTATCGCTTGGTCTGCTCTTCCAGAATGCCCCTGAAAGTTTCCTTCATGCCCCACCCTGCAAAAACAGGAGGATCCCCCCCAAGAGCCATGACAGATAAATTAGTAATTTCCAATGAGAATAAAACAGCAATTAGCTAGGCTTGGTCTAAGTGTGAAAAAGCATCTGTGCAATAGGATAGAACACATCATGTCTACAGCTTAACAAAACAGCAAACTAACAATGTCATTGTGTTGTAACAATGAGTATTTGAAGAAATCAAACTACAAAAGAATGGTAAAACCCCACCAAAAATATTATGATTTAGCATGACAGGCAGATCATTCTTATAGCCTCCAGCCAAGCAAAAGCAATGTTTGTATTCTGCTTGCAGAGTTCCTCACATAACCTGTGAGCAGCTCTGCACAGGCTGGAGCTCGTTACTCGGAATCCTCAGAGCAGCTCTCGGGCCGTTTAAGACAGAAATGCCAGAGGTTTGATCTGGTGCAAGTAACACACTTGGCCCTTATTATCTTCTTAAGTCAAGACAGAATCCCAGAACAAAGTGAAAACATGAAGTTTATAAAACAGTAGTATCATACTCAGTTACAAATATTGTCGACACAGAACCTTCCCCAAATATGCAGTGACATAATTTTGCTTTGATCATCTACTATTTGTACCATGCCCTGGTGAAGCGTAAATCTCTGTCACTGATCCTGTTACAGCCAAACTCTACAGGCACGAAATAAGTTTCTCTGCCCAACAGCAGTATTAATAATCATGATTTTAGGTTTTTACCAGGCAGTTTGAACCATCCCCCCCTCTGTAAGCTAAGGAAACAGAATCAGCAGTTCAATCAGTCAGTAATCTTAACAGAACAACCTACCCTTCACAGTTTCTAATGATCACAGCAGAATTCTTCAAGGATACAAAAAAACCCACTCTACAAGAAATAGGGCTGTTGCCAACACAGTGTAAGAGGCAGCTTTTCCTTTACACAAGCCAGCAGTCCATCCTCTTTCAGTCATTAAGGGATCTCAGCAGAACTTCACTTAGAGCCACAGCACATTAAGCCCTCAGAGATACACATTACATTAACCACTGCCTTAAAGCTCTGATTTGAATTAGTCCCAAAAATGCAAAGGTTTTTCATGCCAGCAGGCAACTGAGCAGAAATGGACATTCTTCCACACGAAAAGAAGTTAGATAAGAATCCCCTGATCTGCCCATACCAATAAAACATACACATGTTGGAATTTGTCTGCAAATCCAAACCAAGCCTGAAGGGGTTTTAGTTTGGTCTTGTTTTTTAAAGTTTCACAAATACTATGCTGATAAAGGCAAACAGCTTTAATACATTCCAATCATATAATTCTTTCTAACTAATTTGGGGGACAGAGGCCAGAAAATTTGGAAAGCCTCATGTAAGAGAAAACCCACAACACAACAACTACATGCACAATGTAAGGCAGCTAGTGGTGTTGAAATCATAAGGGATAAAAAGCTTAGATGCCATTTTCAATGCTTTTAAGCTTGTGTTTGAACAAAGAGAACACAAGCAGAGGACACGAAAACTCATCTGCTGTTTATTTGTGGCACTCAGGAAAATAACCAATGGCATATTAACTAGGTTGAACATCTCCAGTCTGCAGTCAGTGGAGACAGGATGGAGTGATGAAAAAAAGGATAGTTTTTGACCAGAGTCTTTTACAATGACAGTGGGAAAGGAATAAGAGGAAAAAAATACTCTTGATTACTTCAGAGTGCAATTATTTCTCACATCCAGTCTATAATGCTCACCTTGCTCACCTCTGCATAAATTCCTTCCTTCCTCATACTTTTCTATGCCATCTCTATCCTAAGTCCCATGAGCCTCCCACATAGCTTACAAACCAGTGTCCCACAGGAAAAGGAGAGCTTTTATCCGTGAAAGGAAAACAAGTGGCTTTAGGATTTCTAATGAACTCACACACAGCCTGTACCTTCTCTGATTACAACTACCTGAAAGGAGGTTGTAGCAAGGTGGGGTTGGTCTCTTCTCCCAAGAAGCAAGCAGTAGGACAAGAGGAATCGGTCTCAAGCTGTGCCAGGGGAGATTTTGATTTGATAAAAAGTAAAATTTCTTCATGGAAGGGATTGTCAAGCACTGGAACAGGCTGCCCAGGGAAGCACTGGAGTAGCCATCCCTGGCGGGATTTAAAAGCTGTGTAGATGTCGTGCCTAGGGATGTGGATTAGTGCTGGACCTGGCATTGCTGGGTAGCAGCTGGGCTTGATGACCTTAAAGGTCTTTTCCAACCTAAACAATTCAATGATTCCTTCCTTAAAGCGATCCTTTAGTCACTCCCACTGGTATCCACCTGGTAATTCCACAGCAGCTCCTGATACCATCAGCAGCTTCAACAAATGAATCAACTCCTTGGTTCCCATGTTACCAATTCACAGCTGCAATTCTGAAATGAGACCCTCTGCTCTGTGAGGTGACTTCTGTTTATCTACTTAACCTCATGCGAAGTTCATTTACCCACATACTCCCTCCTCCTCTTTCTAAGGGCTGCATAAGTTACACTTTTGAGCTCTTTGGAGCACCAGGACTTTTAGCATGTACCCATTACACCAATCACATCATAAATTTAAAAGAATATAGCAATATTGCACTTTGATAGTATATTCTCTTTTTATTGAGAGCAGGTGATGATCATAATATAATAGCACAGCTATTTAAGTAAATTTAGCCCCGCAGAAAGAAAACATCAGACATTTCACTGGAACCTGCCCCATTGCATTATACTCGAAAAAGACATCACAGTAATCAGAAGTGACCTAGGTTATAAAACAGAACCTCAAATTTATATGGTTTAGAGAAAGTTATACTCACAGCTGGCATTTCTGTAGAGAAGAAAAGGTTCATGGAGCTGAAACTCCAAATCTTTATTTACTGGTTCGACCAGGTTGTGCATGTTCAGTCGATTCACTATCGTAAAACCATGATAAGGAGAAGCTGACCTGTGGTTGCAATTAAAACAAAACCAAGGATTATACCTTCGTTGACATAAATAATTTTTTGAAACTAGTTATGAGTTAATCTTCAAATCTCCACTGCTTTATTATTAGGTGGAGCCTTAGCAGTCTTGAAGCTCTCACAGTTTTTCTTCTATGCCATTTCTGGGCTGCCACCTAATTTCAATTTCAAACTACACTTTCCTCAAAGCAGGATTAGGATTAGCATTACAGTTCTACACTGTTAAACTGCTGAATCAAAGATATGCCTCTAAAAAAACCCTATTCAAAAAAACTAGGGCAGGTCCAGCATTAAAATTCAAGTGTATTCAATACTTGACAAGAGATAGTTTTGAGGCATTTTAGAATTCTTTTATTAAAGGAGAAAAACCCAAACCACTTACGCAGCACCATTTCCCTTATTGTAAATAGACGTGACAATACAAAAGGGCTGCTTTCTTAAACAGCATGAAATGCAGTTCTGGGGGAACCATAAGCAGTGATTTCTTCCTAGAGTGAAACTCTGAAAATAAGGAGTTACCCCAGTGTCCTCAAAGTTCATATTAAATTATTCAGAATTATAATGCTTAGTGAAACTATTTTTGTTATCTAGATATTTGCTGGACTCCAGGTTCAAAAATACTGAGCAAGCACTGGAACTTCAAGATAGTTTTGGATGTGTTTTCTCTTGTCAGCACTCAGCTGTGCCTGTAAGCAGTCACATAATCAACCCAGCATGATGAAGGCAGGGTAAAAACCAGACACAATTAGCTAGTAAATATTAAAATTTCTGTAACAATCTGGCCACCTTTACCTTATCACAGACAACAAAAACCCATCAAGAGCTTCCAAGGAGAGGGTAAACAATCCTTGCCATCACAGGTCAGTCTTTTAATGCACCTGACAGAACTTCTTTGAAATTATCAGCTAGTTACTCAGAAACCCTTTGCTTTGCTTTTTGTTTGGTTGGTTGGTTTTTGTTTGTTTGGTTCACTTTCTTACACTGAGAGCTGGAAATTTCTTTCACGGTTTTCATAAGGAAATCAAACAACCCCTAAAACCAGATACCAGCACAGCTCCAGCTTTTGGGCAACTTCATCCATTTACAAAAATTTATGCCATTTTCCAGAACTAAGTTAGAACAGATTATTTAATTTGTCATGTCTACTGTTTTCATAATCAACTTCACGGATTTTAGGAGACAAAGGGCAACCTGGCATTTAACAAACTCTAACAAATTATATTGGATTAACAAAATAAACTTGATAAACTGGGGTTTTATGTGGGTTCATTAAGTTTTATGATTTCTCAGCAGTACTTTTAGGGGCTTTTGACAGAGTTATTTACCCATGTGCAGAGTTTATTCTTTTTGAAAAGGTATACAGCTGTTAACAGCTGGACAAATAAGTAATTGTGAGTATGAAAGCCCTATGTGGAGATATCTGAAGTTTGTTTTCTTAAGGAAGCAAAACAAACATCACCACCACTACATCCCCCACTAAAAAACCTCCAAACCAACCAAAACTCCAAATCAACCCTTACCTTCTGTACACAAATAAGGTCCCTTCTATGTCGGTTTTCTCCTACAAAAGACAGCAAATGCATTTCAGGGATATGCTTGTTCACAGAGTTATGTAGTTCTGTTTTAGGGTGTTTTAATTACAGAGACTTACAATAGCCTTAACTTTCCATGAGGTTTGACATCACAGGGCTAAAAATACCATCTTCTGTTTTCAGAAACTACCTATTTTTTTCTTACAAAGATTAGGGCATTCCTCTCACTTCCAAAAACTTGCTCATGCTACCAATCTGATGATGTGATCTACAGTATTCCACAACCTTCCCATGCTGACCCTGACAGGGCAGCCTCCAAATATCAGACAAATTGTTTTCCACAATGTTACTGAAAGGACAGCAATGACAGCACAGCCAGAAACACCACGACAGAACTACGGGCCACCGCTGTTTCATACTCCAGTTTCCAGAGCAATCTGCACCATGGGCTTGCGACCCACAAGCACAGAAACTGCGTGCAGCTCCAGGGCTGAAGTTCCCCAAATTTCCACTTCTATAGTGGTGCGACAAAATCGGCGCTCAGGCCAAAACTTGTGTTTTAATGCAGTGACGAACACGAACACCCCTCAAATCCCACTCTTCCCGAATTAGGGCGCTGCGCAACAGGCACGAGCAACAACAACGAACAACAACGACAAAAGTACAATTAGAAAAGAGAAAAAGCCAACGGGCACCAGGAGCCAAAGCGCCTCCGGCCCCAGCGCTGCCCCGTCACTGCGAACCCCTGAGCGCACACACGGCCTCGCCTCTCCCTCTCTTCTTCCTCTCCTCTTCCTTTCCCTCTTTTTCCTCTTCTCTCCCTCCCTCTTCTTCCTCTCTCTCTTCTGTCCTCCTCCTTCCTCTCCCTTGTGTTCTCCTCCTCCCTCTTCCTCTCTCTCCCCCCTGCTTTTTCCTCTCCCTCTCCCGTCCTTCTCCTTTCCGTTTTCCTCTCCTCTCCCCCAGCACAAACACCCTTCGGGTTTGTCACCTCCGCGTGGGGGACGCGCCCAACCCCCCAAAGTTCCCCGGGGCGAGCGCAGCCCCGCGCGGGCCCCGTGCGGAGGCGCCGGGCCGGGCGGCTGCCGGGGCGGGCGCACGGCCGGGCGCGCCCCGCCGGACACACACACGCGATGACCGTGGGGGTG